>JABXWE010083513.1:0-13808 GCA_014611495.1 Limonius californicus
GTATTTTGACAGTCATTATTTTTTAAAAGACCAATTCACTGTAAGAAGTGACGGTGGAAATTTACCTGAAGTTGTGAGTCAAAACGAGGTACTGGAGGAGGATACTGAAGATATACTCACAACCGAAACTATAATAAACACAGAAAACTTGGACGCTTCTTTAACTTCACCTGAGAATCAGTCGGCCATAGAAGGAAAAAGAAGTGCCTCAGCGGCTTACAGTAATGAGATGGCTAAATCAGCGAAGAAAACTAAACGTCAAGATAACCGTGACATTGGAAATGCCTTGGTAAAACTCGAGCAAGAGAAATTAAAGTTGCTGGAAAATAAATACGCCAGAACATTTGATGAGGACCTCAGCTTTTTCGAAAGTTTGCTTCCCCATGTAAGACAACTTTCACCACCCAAAAAAATGCTGTTGAGAATTAAAATTCAACAAATGATATATGATATGGCTTATGAAAATCGATCACATGACTACCAACAATCAACTCATGTGAACACTTTAGCTCAAGATTCAAGAATTGCACAGTTACAAAATGCTATTACCGGTGAATATTCGAATCCTCCATCGGCAGCTTCGTATTTAAGTCACTTTACCGATGACAGTGTACAATCTAATTTACTAATATAAAATGTACAAATTATCTTGGTTTATTTCATTCTTAAATAAAGATACTGCATAATAATAACCTTACTTTATTCTACTTACCTTAAAGTAATCGCGAGGCGTTCTGTAGGACCGATGGGTTGAAGGTTCAAGTTTGTCCATTTCTTAATTAATTTATGGTATATTTTATTTAAAATATAATCAAAAGTTGAATGAGTCATTCGAAAATATAAGTAAAATTTATTTGGATGTTTTCGCAATTCTTCATACAGGTGATGAAATTCGCCTAATGCGTGTCTACTTCTATTTATTTCGTGCACATTACAACTTCTTCCGCCGGTATTTTGCGATAGATACCAAACTTTTAATGACGAACTTTCAATTAAAAAAATATCATCTACTTTATTAGAGGACATACTGATGTATCGTGCTCGCTTATCAACTCTCTACTATGTGCACCCGTTTCTTTTATCGACGCTCTGCTATTTAAAATCTTTGCTCTCCCCATTGCTCACGTCTTTGCTCTCGGCTCCACTATGTTTGCAGCCTAAGATGCAGTACAAGAACGCGCTCTAATTCGTATTACATTATTTCTGCTGATTTTCATATTATTATGTAGCTGTATCCAAGAATTTGCTAATATAACATAAATACCAAATAAATACAGTCGAAATCCCACAAATAATCGCTATACATATTTAATCGTGCTTAAATGCAAACGTAACTACTCAGCAAACATTAGAACGGTAAACTGTAAAAAATAAATTGGAATTTACAATACGCTACATTAAATAAAAAACATTGTAATAATTTTACAATTTATTTCTAGGTACAACTTATTAACAAAGAATAATAAAGCATATCGTAATATTTTACAATATTCTTACAAATGCTTTAAATTTAAAAGCTTTCTGTTTCTGCATTTTGGAGTGTTCATAGTCCTATTTAAATATTTTAAAGAATAATATATGCGTAATCTAACAAATAACTTTAATAAATAATTTATTGGAAAATCGATCAAGGCAAAGAAAAATTTATAGTTTTTAAAATTGTAACTATTTCTGCTCCGAACTGCTGTTTTTTGCAACATTCTGTGACACTATTTAAAAATGCACTTTCCAGTTTAGAAATAAAATTAATGAAGTCTTCATTTGGCATGCATAAATTGCCATAGGTGTCTTTGTTGACATTTTCGTATGCTTTAAAATGGCAAAAATATGCGGAACCTTCCTAGGGTGGAACATTGGACATATTTAACGTTTTGCAATTTTCACATGAGTGAACCCCAAAACATTTTTTTAATTATTAACCGCATACAAAGCTGAGGGCATTTTTTTCAGGTAGTTGTTTCTGTTTATAGTCTGTTGTGCCAATTAATAGCAAATTTAACTGAATATTAGGAGGGTTAACGTAAACAGGCTGAAGAGATAATTGTGTTGCGGGGTGGGCAATCATCTTTGATAACACACAATCAAAATCCTCTGTGCAGTTTGCTCCTTCGGAGTAATGAAAGTATTTTAAACAAAAAGTTTTTTAAAAGCTCTTATAAATTGTATTGGGGTGGGATTCACCGAATTTCCACCTTGCTGCCTTATGGATCCGAATAAATTTTCTAAAGCGTCTTGATTAAGACGTCTTGTTAGCAAGTATGAATAATTATTTGATTTTAAGGCCTGCCATAAATCCAAGGTACTTTTGATGGTTATTTGCCAACCATTTATACATTTTATTATATTGGTGACGTTCTTATTATCAGAATTAAGAATTTTGAGGTTTTTGAAAAAGGAAAGGGCATTTTCTAAAAATTCGATTTGTTTTTGTGAACCCATGAAAGCTCTACCATACATTTTACTATTTGTCGTTCTAGACGAATTTAAAATATCAAACAGTTTGTCAAAAAATCTATAAATTGAGCAGTTCCAGCAGCTGGTGGGGGTAAATCTTTCAAACTTACATATGTTTGCATAGCAGCAGCAACTGTTTGACTAAAAATCTGGGTTGCAAGTTTGACCCTCATTTTTTGAAAATTATTTGGGAATACATGAGCATCAGTCAGTTTGTGCGCTAATGTTATATGAAGGCGCTCGCTTGTCTGCTTTGTAAAGAAAAATAATATCTTTCCAGTTTGCCTGATTATTACCGAAGAAAAAGTTATATTTAATAAGATTATTTCTAACTGATTTAAGTAAATGGGGTACATCAAAAATATAATAAATTTTTTTACCATTTAATTAAAAATGACTTTTTTCGGGAGTAATATTTAATTTATTTGACAGCTGAATGAAATTAGAACTTGATCGGAAACTAACGCGCACACATTTAACCCAATATTGTCAAGTTTAGATATAGATTCTGTGACAATGTTGTACAATTCTGCACCTGAACATGTTGTATTAACAAATAAATAAGCTATAGGCTGTTTCCAATTTACAAAAATTCCTCGTGCCATAATTACCATTACCGATTTGGCTGCTGCAAATTTTTTGTTTTTCCGGTGTCATGAATGCCAATTAAACTATCATTAGATATATCATAAAATAAATGCTGTTTCAGTGACATTTCATCTATGCAAAGAGTACAATATTTTGCTGTATCGTGTAACCCATCAATTTTGATCTTTATGAGCGTAAGTACCTCATTATGTAATCCTGGCATATATTGGAGATTTTGGGTTATTCTTTGTAGACTACGTTTTGATGGTAAGCAAAATGTATTTGCAATAAAACTGTAAGCCTTGGGACTCAGGAAAAAGATAGTTAGCGCAAACTGTTTCAATTCCATGGAATATCTATTACCTTTTTTATTTCCTGCTGTTTTAAATAGTTTTGCTTGGCTTACAATAAAATTTGCCAAGTTTTCTGGTAAGAATTTACCACACATGTTTTTAAAATCGTCGAGATCATATTCCTTCTGCAGAGTTGTTTTCTGCAGATGCTGCCGACGCAGCTTTCTTATAATACGATTTTTTGCAATTAATGATTTCCTTAACTTTTCTTTACTTGGAGAAAACGTAAGTATGGATTTTTCAGTTTGAGTTTGGGCGTTAACATATACAAAAAAAAAAGATTTTACATTGGACTATGTGGTCTATAAATGTAGTGGTGCATAATTGATTGAAAACAATACTTACAGTTACTAATACATATTGGCATTTCTATAAATGCTGGTGCAGGCAAATTTGCATTGCTGCAACCTGCATAAGATAAAGGCACGTTATCAGTGGTGTCAGTGGTTTTTTGTTTTTTTGCAACTTCATTTCATTCAATCGGCCGTTTTCTTTTCGTTGCTACTTTAGGGGGAGGATTGGCGATATTAAATAATGTGGGAACCGCATTTTCTTTTAGTCTGTTTTTTAGAAAATTTAAAAACATGGATTCCTCAAAATGTAGAGTGCACAATTTACAGTTGCTATATAAATAATTCACGTCCCGTTTCATCAAATCTTCGCGTCTGCAATTTATGACCCATCGTTTTGACCTAAAAAATAAATTATTGTTTGTAAATAACTGCAAGTAAATTAAAACAATAAAAATAGGTATCATAAATAACGATTTTACCTGTCTTTATCTTTAGGGAACCGAAAAAAACTGAGGTCTTTGTTTGTATTAGAATTGCTAGTGCAATAAAGCGCTGAGCACCAGTGTCCACCTTTCCTCATTGTGATCAAACACTAACACATTTTAATATTTTTAGCAGTAAACTTTAACACTCAAAGAAATAGCAAAAAAATATGAAATAACCCTTTACTACTTGCCGTGGTATGAGCATAGGTTTACTACACAGCATCATGGCTGACCGCTCGCATGCGCAGAAAAAATAAGTTACAGTACTTGGGGGGTAGAGTCGCTTCTGATTCCGTAGGTAGATATTCTTTGCTATTACTGGGAAGGTGTAACACGTGTTGTACTTAACCTAAAATTAGGTACAGGTAGGCAATTATCTGAATTTATGTTTTTGTAAAGGTTTTTAAATATCGCAGAGGAAATATCTACTTAAAGCTGACTCGCACTGTAAGTTATTTCCATTCTTAGTTTGCTAGTTTCATGATCCAGAAAAGTTGTCTAAATCACATAATATGTACTTGACTGCAGCTATTTTTTTATACTTGGAAGTAAGTGAATATCTCATTTATCGGAAAAGGGGCATAGGTACCTATATTCAGAATACCAATTCATTAAACTCAACTTGTTTGTTAAAGTTAACAGTATTTTCACAGTATAAGTAGCTAGGATAAAAAATATATCACAGCAAGATCCTCAATAATTGCCTTTCGCAGTTACTATATAAAGCATACTTTACAGGCAAATAAACTTGACCGTTGATAAACTTACTCATTCTATCAACACCACAATTTTTCTCAAAGTTAGTTGCATTCCAAAATAAAAAATATTTAAGTAATCTAATTAATTTATAGTTTCAATCACAGAACTAATAATGACAAGTTTGTATCAACGTTATTTAAAAATAATTTACTAAATTGTTCTGTTGGTGATTTTAAACAAGTGACCTCGAGCACGCCTGGAAAAGTTGAATTTTTTTGAGACAATTTGTTTTGCTTAGATTATCAAAGATGAGTTATCTGTTTACGTTGTCATCATGGATTAAAATTGTGCATTTAAATAAACCCTATACAGAAACTCATTTTGAGCTATATTCAATATGTATTCAATAGTTATCAATTGTAGTTTGATTTATAATATAATTTATCATACTGTCTCATATGAGCACCTCATGTAACTATACTTCTTTGAATTTCAGATTTGTAGAAAAAACCTGTTCAGTTGCCATTCCATACAAACGAAGATAATTCAACGATAGTAAATCCTAAGTTTGAATTGATGAAGAAAACGTTTGTTGAATGAGATTTTAAAGTTATTGATAAGTTTTTGTAGAAATTGAATAACAGTAATCGGATATTTGCTTGAAAATTTCATCAATACGATGACGTCATCGCACCTAATTAACCGCTTTGATCTAATCAAGAAAAATATTGAAGAAAGGAACTTCAATTTTCAAGAATTTTTGCAAACTCTGTCACCCTGCACTCCCAAGACGGTTGAAATGCATAATTTCCACGTGGATGAACTACGCGACTGCGTCATCGACAATTTGTTTAACCAACACCTTACTCTAGAAACTGAAACATCTAGGTTGCTGGTTGATTTTCTGAGTAATGATTTCAATGACGTAACCAAGAAAACCTACCTCGAAATTTTAATACATTATACAAAAATGAATGTACAGATATTTTTGGAGCGTTGGAGTTCTACCGGGGGCAAGCCAACCCAAGCTAAACTTTTTAATGCTCTAATAAAAGCATATTTAACGAACGCACTAGTGCCAGAAGAAAGCTATCAAGAAATTGTGCCTGCCTCCAAGAAAATCAAAGAATTTGTTCTAGAAGCTTTGTTGAGTGCTGCAATATTACAAGCATTTCAATTCTGCTTAAAAGATTGTCTGGAATTCCATTCTAGCATGGAATGGATAAGAAAACAAATTAATTCCATGAAAATTTATACAGTGGAACATTTTGTTCCAGTGGGCGGTTTTCGCGGTGCCTGCCTTATTGATGGAATTGTTATATGTATTGGTAACCTGGGGGGAAGTCGCGATTCTGAACTGCGTCAAGCTGACCTCATAACATTAGCATGTCATGAATGCGCGCATTATTTGGCAAGGGTGAGCTGCAACGATTTCAATTTCTCGAGCCCCTATAAATTATTTTTTGATCAGCGCAATGTACGCAAGGATGTTGTTAACCCAGAATTGAACTTAGAACTTGGACGAGCTGTTGAGTTATATCTTTTTGATAAAATACAACCTAATTGGCATTTCTCCTCAAAACATGCAGCCATCGAGTTTCTTAGTAAGTTAAGAATTCGCAAAACATATCCAATTATTAAAAACGAAGAATTTGAAGATTTAGGCTTAGTGAGCCGAACCGATACGTCTTTTACATTTGGGATCGATATTATGGAATTTGACAAATTTTTTTAGGTTCATCTCTATGTTGTATGTATATATATTTGTTTTCACTGTCGTGATATCGAAGCTTGTTTTTTTACTAGATTCTTGTAATTCATATACTATGTATTCTTTGTTGAATTAAAAAAAATAAATAAATTATTACAGTTTTACAACATTTGATAGTGTTCTGTTTTTAACTGGTTGTTGTAGGTAGACTATAAAAAGGTACATTTTTATTTTGATATGTATTGATCTGGAGATTTTTCCCATTGACATGACCTGACCTGACCAAAGAATCTTTGGATAGATTGTTGAAAAGTCAGCTAAAAATTATTATTAGGTGCTGTTAAAGTAAGAACAATTTCTATAACAGTGTAACGTATTTTTGAGGGATGTTTATAGACCACCGACCGTCTTCTGTTTAAGCAAAACGTACAAAAGTCAAAATGCGTTATTCGTTGTTAAATTTAAGCGCAGCGCGATCGAGCGTATTACGTTCATGTATATCTTTAAGAAATACATTTAGATACAATTATCTATTGTTATGTACACTATAATTAAATTCGGACAAAGTCCTCATGAGCGAAGCGAATTTCATTTTTTTTAATCAATAAGAAAATTAGCATAAACAATATAATATATGCAATCCGAAAGCGTCTGTATAAAATCCATTATAGACGTTGTGGTAAAACAGAACCGTGTTAGCGCAGAAGTTTAAGCGTCGTACTCTGAACATGTGCATTTATTTGCTGCGTGTTCGAATCCTGATAAAGCGCAAAATCTTTTCATGGCGATGAAATATTTTCGTAAATAAAAATTCGCTTCGCTCATGAGGACTTTGTCCGAATTTCAAGTTGTAAAATAAAATTTCAAAACGAATCTCAAAATTCAAAAAAATTTTGAAGGGCCTTATGTTTAGCACAAATGTTTAGTCGCAGACAGGAGTCTGCTTCAGCTGACGCTACAGAGCTGCAATGCGTTAATTGTATTATTTTTCGCTAGATGGCAGGTTTGTATTAATTAATAATTAATATAGTTTCTGTATTTATAATAGTATCTAAATATAGGAACACTAAACTAATATTAACAATATATACAATCGTAGATTGTAATGCTTGGTCCAGAAATGAAAATTCATTTTGCAGTGTTTAAAAACAAGAGCTTTTATTTGTTTAGTATTTTTACCGGTCGCCATTCCGACAGCTGAATTTTTTGCATGTGCCAATTGGCTTCGTCCGGAAATAAAAATCTATTTTGGGGTGTCTAAAAACAAGGAATGCTGTACGGTTTTTGGGATACTTTTAATGTAATTATGTTTGATTTTGGATGATTTTCAACAGTTTTCCCAGGTACCTACTCATTTTTTTGGTGATCTATTGATTTTCGAGTATTTTTTGGGCGCATAAAAAATTATTATTTTTGAAGGATTCATGTCTTTTTCGGTTGTTTGCTTTTGGGAAAACATAAATTTTTAGCATTCTGTCTTGTTTTGTAAGGCGCCAAATATACCTCTTTGATTTGGTGTTGTTATTCTCTTTTTTTTTGCATGAGCCAATTGGTCTGGGCCAGAAATAAAAAGCCATTTTGACGTGATTAAAAACATGGTATTTTGTTAGTTTTTTTAGGGCGTTCTTGAAGTGATTTTGCATTATTTTGAGAGATTTCAACAGTTTTTTCGTGTGCCCAATTTTTGGTGGTCCACAGATATTTGGTGGTACTTTTGGGGTGCATATAAAAGTTAATGCTTTTAGGTCTTTTTCGGTTGTTGACTTTTGGGAAAATAGCTAAATTTTTAGGGTTCTGCCTTGTTTTTTAAGACGCCAAATGCCCTGGTCCAGAAGTAAAAAGCCATTTTGGGGTGTGTAAAAACAAGGTATTTTGTAAGTTTTTTACGTCTTTTTCGGATGTTTACTTTTGGGAAAACACTAAATTTGTAGGACTCGACCCTGTTTTTCATGTGCCCAATTTTTGTTGGTCTATAGATATTTAGGTACTTTTGGGGTGAATAAAAATTAATGCTTTTAGGCCTTTTTTGGCTGTTTACTTTTGGGCAAGCAGATAAATTTGTAGGGTTTTATCCTGTTTTTTAAGACGCCAAATGCCCTGGTCCAGAAGTAAAAAGCCATTTTGGGGTGTGTAAAAACAAGGTATTTTGTTAGTTTTTTATGGCATTCTTGAGATAATTTTGCATTATTTTGGGAGATTTTAACGGTTTTTTCGTGTGCCCAATTTTTATTGGTCTACAGATATTTGAGTATTTTTGGGGTGCATAAAAATTAATGTTCTTTTAGAGGTTTTAGGCCTTTTTCGGTTGTTTACTTTTGTGTAAACAGCTAAATTTGTAGGATTCTGCCCTGTTTTTTAAGACGCCAAATGCCCTGGTCCAGAAGTAACATTTTACTACCTACTGAGGAGAATTAGAACATTGAGAAATCATCATGTTGACAAGGGGAAATCATATCTTAAGTTTATTTTCTTAGAAAGACAAGGAGACGCTAGAACAACTAGAGTTCCAACAACCATCTTATGAGTCTACTAAAGGTGTAAACTTGAAATATGTTGAGGTGAATGAATTGAAAAAAAACTACTTTGTAAGTATTCCACCAAAAATAGTATGCGCCTCTCTTCTATAGTTTTCTTCAGTTATTAGAAGTCACTCACTCAAAATCTCTCATTGAGTTACAGAATTTCTTTTAAATGGCAAATGTAGCATTTGTCTCATTAAAAATGATATAGCAAAAATGTTTAACATAAAAGTTGGTTGCAAAGTTGAACAGACCTCGCGAAACGAAATTTTCAGGTAAGATTTCTCAGACGACGAATTTGCGGTTTTACAATAAAAATCTAAAAATCTCCAAAGAGAAATTACGTTATTTGGAAGATGAATATCCGGAATACCTCAGATTTCAGAATGTGGCTGATTTTTTCACGCATACTAAGACTGCATAGAAAAATGAGCGAAGCACTTGGCATGGACTTGATGTATTCTGTTAATTAATTCTTCCTCATTGTCAACAGGCGTTAAATACACCAGATATTTTAAGTGTCCCTGTAGGAAGAAATCCAACGGCGTCAGATCTGGGTTTCCGGCAGACCAGGGCACTGGTCCTCCGCGACCTACCCATCTTTGTGTATAATGCTGATTAAACCAATGTCTCACCAATGCCGCATAATGTGAAGGAGCCCGATCTTGTTGCACCCACATATCACGCCGAACCATAACAAGAATGTCATCGAAAAGATAAGGGAATTCTTCATTTAAAAAATTTAAATAGTTATCTGCATTCAGTCTTCGCGGTAGTATAAATGGCCCAACAAATTTATTGCCGATTATTCCTGCCCACACTTTCACAGAAAAACGAACGTGATAGTTTTGCACTTTCAAAGCTTGGGGATTTTCATGTGCCCATACATATTCGTTATGAGTATTGAAAATACCATTTCTTATGAATGTTGCTTCATCCGTCCACAACAGCTTATCCAGGAATCTTGGATTTGCTCTGTTGATTTCCAAAAGCCTCTCACAAAAATTCCTCCTAGGTTTGTGGTCGGTATCCAACAAATGCTGCACTCTTGTTTTATGAAATGGATGTAGCCCATCATCTTCTAAAATTTTTTGCACGGAGGACTTGAATGTTTCAAAATTTCTGGCAATCGCACGAACACTTATACTCGGATGCTGATTTACAAACTCCAAGACGTTTTCTTCCAAATTAGGATGTCTAACTCTTCGCGGCCGACCTGCATTAGAATGACTTGGAAGCATATTTCCAGTCTCCCTAATTCGTTGCATTGCAGCCCATATTACAGTATGGCATGGATGTCTCCGATCAGGAAAACGGTCGGCATAGACCCTTGAAGTTTCGTTGTAATTACCATTGCATTCGCCAAGAACCAAAATCATGTCTGCATATTCACTTGCAGTATAATCCATAGTAACGTAAAGTAAATTAAAGAATCCAAACACAAAATAGCTTAAGTAGACAAAAAATAACTGTCACTGACGCAAAATTTGGAAATTCGAAATAAAAACATTTTTCAAAATTACGATATCCGCTTAACTTGCTTAATTTAACATGGTTATCAGCTTTAGTTTCTTGAACGTTTCTTGCTTCTATCGGTTCTTTCAACAAATGATTAATGCTTTAAATCATGATTTGATGGTAATTTTAGGTTGTAATAGACTTATTTATTGATAAATTAATTATCTTATTTAAATATTTATGGTTATAAACTAAATATACGATGTTAAAGGTGATACCTTTTACAGGTCCGTGTGAGAAAGCTAAGCCTCGGAGACAAATTTTGTTCTTAGGTTTTTTGTTCAGAAAGCATAGAAGAACACGGCTACCTGAAGCTTTAGTGGTAATTCTGGGTCACCCTGTATAAACATTCAGGGAACGTACACTGACAACAATTATTGTCGAGGGCATGAAATAAAGTTTGATGTGAGAAACGTGTCTCTTGTTTTGGCTGATCCCAGGGTTCCTTAAAAAGTTAAACATCACATTCTCGTGTCGCTGTTCAATGGCGTTGCAATATTCTAATAGAGTAATATTTTTGTAGCAAGTGAAAAAACATCGTTTTCTGGTACCATGGACAAGCAAACAGAAGAGATTCGCCCAAATCTTCTCCAGAAAGCACTTGGCATCTAAGAAGCTACAGAAAAAACACGAGTGCGAAGAGTTGAAGAAACTGCATTCCCCAACTTTTAGTAATAAAACTTGGGCGCAAATTAAAATATTTATAGTTAATTTATATAACAAGAAATAGCGACTGAGAAACAAATTTGAGTTAATATTATATTTAGGTACTTTGGATAATGCGTTTTGCATTTGTGGAAATTATCATTGTGGAGAAACACTTTTATTTAGAAAACACGTTATAATTTTTAAACACTCATGAGTTGATTTATTATGTTGTACTGTACCACACTTTTTAATCAAAATGTATATAAGGTGTCAAAAAAAAAGTGTCCTAAACTTTAAGGGAATGTAGTACCAACAAATATAAGACAAAACATTCCTAGTAAACATGGGTCCGCAAATGCTTCGTTATCGAGATACACGGTGTTAAAATTTAATTTTCATTTTGCGTTTTATTGGTTTTTAATGAACAGCCTATAGGAAAGTCGATGGAATTCTCACGGTAAGTATTACTCAAGACTAGGCTTCATTCTCAGTGAACCATATTTAAATATAAAATTCCAGTGGCGTATAAACAAAATGAAGTGCCTCATGTTTCAAGAATATTTGATACGCCACTGGGATTGGTTACATTTTGTTTGCGTTTATGAAAACTACCTTTAGTTTAAAAATAAAATATTTGTGCAAAATTTTGATAGGATTAGCGGTTTTCTTGTAATTTCAATTTCAGGTTAAGAAATGCACGTTTAAAAAGCAAAAGCATTTCCAATTTTAACTAAAAACATTTACCACACATACCTACTATTGTCGATTTCCGGTTTTTTTATTAATTATAAATCGCTTATTTTTATAAAAAATATTTTGCTTCGTTTGATTTTTTTTTGTAAAAATTGCATTGAAATTAAACTTGAAATTACAAGAAAACAGCTAATACTATCAAAATTGCGCAAGAATATTTTTTATTTGTAAATTAAATGTAGTTTTTATGAACAAAATTTTAAAATTTCCAGTGGCGTATCAAATATTCTTGAAATAAGAGGCACCTCATTCGGTTTCTACGCCACTGGAATTTTATATTTAAATCCGATTTACTATGAATGAAGTCTAATAAGTTTTGAGTAAGACTTACCTTGAAAATTTCATCGACTTTCGTACAGGCTTTTCAGAAAAAATCAATACAACGGAATAAAAATTAAACTTTAACACCCTGTATCTGGAAAACGAGGCATTTATGGACCTATGTTGGTCGGAACTTTTTATCTTATTTTTATTGGTGCTACATGCCCTTAAAGTTTAGGACACTATTTCATTAACACCCTGTATAACAAGAAATAACGATTAAGAAACAAATTTGAGTTAATATTTTCATTTTGGATAATTCATTTTCCATTTGTAGAAACTAGAAACACTTTCATTTAGAAAACACGTTATTATTTTATTAATGAGTTGGTTTATGAATTGTACTACACCTTTTATTGAAATAAAGAAATAATAATATATTGCTGAAATTTCAGTTATATACTTCTTTTTAGCTGGAACAGTCGCTTTTGTACTTCATCAGACCCTGTGTTTCTTACAGAGCCTTTGTAAAAATGGCAGCACGGCAAGGATGTTACAAGGTATGCATAGTTTTGACGGATGTCAAAAGAAACACGGAATAAAAATGTATATTTGATATGCAACGGATGTCAAAGAGATAGGACACATATTTTTTTAATTTGGTGTATGGTTGATTTTTTTTCTTACCAACAGCGCCCTATAATCAATTCCTGAAATGCATGTCTTTCTTTTGTGTTTATCTCTTTTCTTAAGGGCGGATGCCAAAGCGTCAAAATTTTTACTGGATGTCACAAAATATGATGGTCGACTATGTATATATACATATATATATATATACATATAGATATATATATATATATATATTGCTATGAATTATATTATTAATAATAAATAATTATTAGTATCATATAATCGTCCCCAGCGACCATATAAATGCTATGTATTTAATAATTAAATAAATAAATAAATTATTACAAAATTAATTTTGAGTTGGGCGCCAAATTTGAGTGTTCTGTCTCAAATTAAATAACATAAATTACTATCATAGCATCTAAATAAACTCATTATCTCAGGGAATTTCATCGTGGCTCCACCGGTTAGATAAATAATTATAATATGAAAATTGTTCATAATCTTTTAAATGTAAACTTAAATTTAAACTTATCTTTTTCTTATTGTGTCACTCTGGCCATGATCTAGACACCACTCGTTGTAATTTCTGCAACACCTGCATATTTATACCGCTTGCACGTCTCGTTGTATCAACCGGAACTAGTTGAAATTAACAATGCAGCTTCCAGTACGCAAAATTCCAAGTTTGCGAAACAAAACCACTGGATTACTATAATTGTTCAGTTAAGTGTTCCAATTTGATAAGGTAAGTTCTTTTATTCTTATTACACTGCAGGATTATTATATTTTATAAGTGAATAAAAATTTTAATTTTTTATTTATTTTTCTCTTTCGGTAAATTCCACAAAGAAGCACACTTCAATTAAATTATGATTTGGTCAATTCTTTTGTTA
>JABXWE010083526.1:0-14339 GCA_014611495.1 Limonius californicus
ATTGATAACACTATTAAATATTAAACATCTACTAATATTTATTTTTGAATAGGCTGTTATACTGTAATTCTTATTCACTTCATGGTTACTTTCTCATAATTTCTTGATTTAATTTGTTTATTCAAATAAGAATTTTATCTCCTTGCAATCAATAAAGTCACATGTAAAAATTAATTAATTAATATTTGTGTTTATATATTTTTTTCTCCGCTGCCAATAGTCTTTCTAGCCTGCGCGACACAGAGTAGATGCTGAATTTTGTTAATCTGTTGTCATGTGTACATATAGAAACTTCATTATACATTTAAAATGCGCATTGTATATTAACACAACATATTATTTCAAAAAATAAAATGTTTTACTGATGGCTTCCAAGATATTTCTCAATAATAATATACCTGGTAGAACAAAGTACACTATAAAATACAAGTAGGTACTTGTAGTCAGCATTTCAGGAATGTAGTTATTGTTAAACTGTTAACTGCATTGTTTAGCTCCTTATATATATATATATATATATCAGTCTCTCAAGTACACATAGCTGGTGTGTTACTAACGCTTAATAAAGGAACATTTCCAGAATTAATTTTTGAAGTACAATACTACTATCTCGGAGATAAATGCGATTACATACGATAATCTTGTTTGATCCAATCAGATTATCACACTATCAATAAAAAGAAATAAAGGATTTAAGAATTAGGATACTTTAAAAACCATAATTTCCTTCTGAAGTTATATTATCTTCATATCAACCTGAAGTTTATTTAGAGATTCCTTATAGAAATAATATATAATATATAATATAATATAATTGACTTACCTTAATCTACGAACTTTAAAAACAAAATAAATTTTGGACAAGCAATGTTCAACGTCATACGGCTACAAGCATGGGAAATAGAAAGTACTTCAAGAGATAAAATGTTCACGTCTGTTGTAGGATGAAAATCCCATGCAGTTTTTGTGTGTCTGAATGTATTGTGAGAATTTTGTATGGATCTGCAATGCAGTCACAATCTTTTGAGAGATTTGAAAGCGTTTTTCAAACAGTTTTAAATGAGAATAACATGCACGCGTCTGTGATGACTGTTACACAAATTGCTTCTTTGAAGTTTCGCCCATGTTGTTTCGTACAAAGTAACATAACATGTACTGCTTCGATTATTTCATTTTCATATTGTAGAACTATCCACTGTATTAAGTCACAGAAGATTATATACTTATTTGCATCATTTTATATCATTTTCCATGTTAGTAGTTTATCTATGATAACACGATTGCAATTATTTCACAACTGTTGAGTAAGTTATTTCAAATTCTCGTATGGATAATCTAAACCAATCAACACCGTTTTACTTTTGCATGTATTCGGTATCCTATACAGATTCTGCCTTCTTTCATTTTGAGAAATATTTAGGTTTTTTCTTGCCATAACTTAGTTACCAAAGTTTCTACGTATAAGTTAGAACAGTCTTTCTCAAAGTGGGCGATAACGCCCCCTTGTGGGCGCTGAAGGCTTTCAGGGGGGCGGTAAAAGGCTCATAGGAAATTAGGGGGCGTTAAGGCGGTTGAGGGGGGCGAGGACTATGCTGCATGAATTGACGCCTGTTCTAACTTGCTCAGTACAACTTCGGTCACACACATGGGTAATTGCATATTTATCTTATTCCTGTCGGTGCGTGTTGCACTTCCAACCTATATAAAGGCAGTAATTGTTTATTTTAGTTTCATTAACATGTTTGCGCGCAATCGATAGCAGATTTTTTAAAGTAAATTTTTTACTCACTCATCTTTTAAGTCAAAACCATATCGGAAGCAAAAAAGAAGAGACGGCAGTACAGTACTGAATATATTAAATACGGATTTATCGAAAATCCCACAAATCAATCATCGCCAATGTACCTTATTTGTCAAATAACATTTTCAAATGAAGCGATGAAGTCTTCTAGGCTACAAGATCATTTTAATAAAATGCACTCGGAAAAGAAATACCAAGAGGTGGCCTATTTTCAAGACCTGGAAAGAAGTACGTAGCTCAGCCAACTATATCAAAACTTTTTTCAGCAGCTTCTAAGCAAGACGATGACGGACTTCGAGCTTCGTACAATATCTCATTGTTAATTGCTAAAACTGGCAAACCATACACTATTGGGGAAGATTTAATTTTACCGGCAGTAAAAGAAGTAATAATTACTATGCTTCATAAACCAGCGGCAAATATTATCCGAAAAATTCCTTTGAGCAATAGTTCTGTGCAAATACGAATTGATGAGATGGCTGAAAACATTGAAGAATCATTGTGCAATCATCTGCAGACTTATTAATTTTCAATTCAGTTGGATGAGTCCACAACTAATGAAGCATTGTTGTTGTCATACAGGGCTTATCAAAAATGAGAAAATATGTCAAGAACTATTTTTTGCTAGAAATTTAGAGACAGATAGAAAAGTAGAAACCATATTTAATATAATTTAATAGGAAATTCCTTTGAAGAATATTATGTCAGCTGCTACTGATGGCGCTCCGGCTATGATAGGGCGTCACAAAGGCATCATAGCATACTTAAAAAATAAAGTTCCAGACGTGCTTGCTGTACATTGCGCCATTCGTCGCCAGCATTTGGTTGTGAGAAATCTGAGTGAAGGCCTGCATACATTACTGCAATATGTTATCAGAGCAGTTAATAAAATCAGAAGCACTAAATGACAGATTATTAAGTCAACTTTGCGTTGACAATGATGAAGATTTCAACCGCTTGCTGCTTCACACAGAAGTGCGCTGGCTATCAAAAGGTACTTGCCTGACTCGATTTTACAATCTGTTTGACTCTGTGATAGAGTCCTGGAAAACAAAGACACAGAATTGCGCGACAACATCATCACATCGAAGAATGATATTGCGTACATGACAGATCTGTATAAATTGTTTAATGATGTGAATCTCCAGCTTTAAGGAGACGACTTAAACTTGATTAAAACAAAAATATCGTTGCTGCTTTCGTATCCTTACTACTATTATACAAGAGAAATATCGACAGACGTGAATTTAATAACTTCTCTAATTTATCAGCAGTATCCTTCAACGACGACTAGCTTCTTTATTGTCAGCTCTTGGAGAACCTCCACAGTGGTTTCAAGGACCGATTCCAGGACATTTTAAACATGAACATACCAGACTGGGTGTTGGATCCTTTTTCAAATTTCAACACAGCAGGATCATCCCAGTTAGAAGAACAACTTATAGAACTGGCAACAAACGAGGAATTAAAAATTAAATTCAAGAATGGCTACCAAGAATTTTGGCTGCAGAAGCCAATCCCTGTACGCTGGATTATGGTCGATTGTTCAACGATTTTAGATAGCATTCCCATAGTCGTATCTTTCTGAACGCGGGTTTTGTGCTGTAGTAACGTTGCTAAGTAAATTCGAGCCGGATGTAACTCGTTAAAGTGCATCAGATTCATTCTTCATTAGATATGTTTTAAATTTAAAGCTTTTGTTTTAAATTAATGTTAATAAAAATACTTCTAAATATGATTAAGTATGCGTTTTAATTGCTCTCATTGAAAAATTCTTCTTTGAACTCAGAAATAGTGTATGGGCCATATTCTGTCTATCTTATCCGTATCATATGGCACGTTCAAAAATAATATTTGCAATAGCTGTTTTTAAGATGCGCAACAGATGGTAAGTTAAAAAATTTTGGGGGCTCTAGAAAATGTTTTATTCTCAAAGTGGGCGGTGGGCGAAATAAGTTTGAGAACCTATGAGTTAGAAGATGCCGAATTCTCCCAATTGCCAATATAAATACTCAGTTCGGGAACACTCAATTGCCGAACTTCCGCAGATGAGTAGGCCATTTTAGGTAATTTGCAAACTGTGCAGTCTTTACTTACTCTAGTGCAAATGATAGAAGTTTTTCGGCTTCTGAACGAGCTTATTTGCGCAGATCGAGAATTGTGCAATTTACAAAGAATGAATTCGAGCAAAGTACAAATAAAATAACTCTGCAACCTGTGATCTGCGTGGTCTGTGATCTACAACCTGCAGCGTGCTATCCGCGACCTGCAACTTACAACCTGTAATTTACTATCTTGGACCTGCAATGTGCGACTGGCCATCCGCGGCCTGCAACGTGCGATAAGTGATCAACGACCTACGACTTGAGATCTCTGACCTACGACCTACGACCTGTGATCCTCAACCTGGGCCCTACGATCAGCGGCTAACCAGTTGCGACCTGGGATCTGCGACCTACTATCTGCGATCCACGACCTGCAAATTGCAGTCTGTCATCTGCTACTTTCGACCAGTGACCTGTGATCTGTAACCGGCAGTGTGCGATCTGCGACCTGCAACTTGCAACCTGTGATTTACGACTTGTGACTGCAACATGTGATCTGCGACTAGCAACCTGCGATCCACGACTTTAAATTGCTCCCTGCGACCTGTGATTTACGACCCACATCCTTTTATCCCCAACCTGCAACTTGCAACCTGTGATCTACGACATGTGGTCTATGATCTACAAACTGCAGCATGCGATCCGCGACCTGCAACTGCAACCTGTTGCCTGTGATCTGCGGCTTGCGACCTGCAACATATTAGCTACGACCGACTGTCAACCTGAGATCCGCGACCTTAAATTGCGCCTTGCGACCTGCGATTTGCAGCCCACATCCTTTGCTCTGTGACCTGCAACTTGCAACCTGTGATGTGTCATCTACAACCTGCAGCTTGCGATCCGCGACCCGCAACTTACAACCTGTGACCTATGATTTACGACTTGCGACCTGCAACATGTGATCTGCGACTTGCAACCTGCAACATGTGATCTGCGACCGATTATCAACCTCAGATGCGCGACCTTCAACTGCGCATTGCGACCTGTGATTTGCGACTCACATCCTTTAACCTGCAACTTGCAACCTGTGATCTGTGATCTGCAACCTGTAGTGTGCGATCTGCGACCTGCAACTTGTAACCTGTGATCTGCGACTGGCAACATGTGATCTGCGACTGTTAACCTGTGATCCGTGATCTTGTATTGCGTCTTGCGACTTATGATTTACAACCCACATCCTTTTATCCGCAACCAACAACTTGTAACCTGTGATCTGCGATTTGAAACATGTGATCTGCGACTGTTAACCTGTGATCCGTGATCTTGTATTGCGTCTTGCGACTTATGATTTACAACCCACATCCTTTTATCCGCAACCAACAACTTGCAACCTGTGATCTGCGACTTGAAACATGTGATCTGCTACTGTTAACCTATGATCCGCGATCTTAAATTGCGCCTTGCGACCTGCGATATGCGGCCGATACCTTTTGATCAACGACCTGCAACTTGCAACCTGTGATCTGTGATCTACACCCTTCAGATCACGATCCGCGACCCGCAACTTGCAACCCGTGACCTATGATCTGCGACTTGCGACCTGCAACATATGATCTGCGACGTGCGACCTGCAACATGTGACCCATTGTCAGCCTTAGATCCGCGACCTTAAACTGCGCCTTGCGACCTGTGATTTGTGACTCACATCCTTTGACCTGCCACCTGCAACTTGCAACCTGTGATCTGCAACCTGTGATTTACAATCTGCAGCGTGCGATCCGCGACCTACAACTTGCAACCTGTGATCTGCAACTTGCAACTTGCAACCTGTGATCTGCGACTTGCAGCATGTGATTTGCGACTGTTAACCTGTGATTCGCGATCTTAAATTGCGCCTTGTGACCTACGATTTGATGCCGATATCCTTTGATCAACGACCTGCAACTTGCACCCTATGATCTGTGATCTACAACCTGCAGCGTGCAATCCGCAACCTACAACTTGCAACCTGCAACCTGTGATTTACGACTTGCAACGTGCAGCATGTAATGTGCGACTTGCATCCTGCGATCTACGGCCGGTACCCTTCAATTTGCGATCTGCCACATGCAATCTGTAACCTGCGACTATGATCTGTGACCTGATTCATCGTAATACCCCGATGAAGGAAGCAGCGCTACGAGTAAATAGGTTATGAATACAAGCCAGTTGTAAATGGCGGAAAGGGCATTTGAGTGTTACATCATTAGATCAAATCGCGGTTTACTTTTTTCAATTTTGTGAAATTCGCAGTCTGAGCAAATAGAAATTTTCGGTTTCCGAAAATCGGCTTCTGATCAATATTACTTAATTCCCAGGCTGCATAATACCGTATAAACATCTGAAGAAATGACTTCATATGCTTACTTTCTTCTGCATGGTTCTCGAACTGAGCATTTACTTCGTCAATTGGGGAATCCGGCATTTGAGTCTAACATACGCATAATGTTTAACGGTAGTAATTAAAAAATCTTTCCTTACCTAATTATTCAACTTTTTATTTGTTGACTAATACTTATCCCCTATTACCCAATACTAATTACTTATTGCAATTCTTTTCTGCAATACAAAAATAAAATCAACAATATATTAAATTCATCACTGGTTAAAATAATTGTACGAAACAAAAAACATATAAAATTCACTTAATATTTTAACACCCTACATATTCATCATGTCACTCGTGTAATTGTTCGTCTATTTAATCACTGCGCATTTATATTTTATGCATTAATTTATCCAATTAGATATGGAATCGAAATGGTTTTCGATTGCTGCATTTCTGAGGCCAATTTTTGAAGTGAATTACATATATAACTACAAAAGGATTTGAAAGGAAAAATAATAAGCCACTGCGACGAGTTGAGGAAAATTAAACTATATTATGCACAGTCAACTGGATGTCCTGGGAAATCAAAAGTAAATTCCACTTTTTGTCGATGTCAATTTAGAGCAATTGTGATTAAATTACTAGTGGTATATTAGGTATCAACCCTTTTTACCATAAAAGCACACACGCAACCAACAATAAATGCACATCATGAAATTGTCAACAGTTGAGAGTATAATTTTTGTTTCCTCGAAAAGTGCTGTAATATTAATTAACTCCCGGGTGACCTATTTGATTGCATACTATTTACGGCTTGGGAATATGATTTCCCTTCCAAATAACAAGCAATTTTTCACCGAAACCGTAATTACGTTGACTTAGAAAAATGACAACTTAACCATGGATGTGTATAAATTGTATTTTTTTTTATATGTACCACTCGTAATTATTTTTTAAAGGGCCCAACGATGTTAATGTTGTAATCTCAAATAATGTCTATTGATTTACTTACCTTCTTCATGTAACATGTCGTAACTTAGAGGTAATTTGGATATAAAAGCATAGCATGAAGCAATACTAAGCTCCACAAGCCTAGTAAATAACTCCGATGATAATTTTAGAAATGCAAAACGTCAAAACACATACCAACCAAATTTTGAAGAACATATACAAAATATCTCTTCAGAAATAGATACTGATAAACGTATAATTACCCTCTTTCAAATAAAATGTAAAATATTAAAAATAAATACTTCAAATTGTCTATTTTATTATCTACATAGCATTTCAATTACATATGTAAAACTAAAAAATCTGTTGGTGGCGCTGAACACTAAAACGAACATGGAATAAAAAATCAGTAATTATTATTAACGTTGTCTTTTTCGCTGATTAGTAACATGACCCGCGGAAGGCACCAACAGGAATATGCTGCTACTTATTAAATTATTACCTTATTTATAATCTACCTAAGTAATCATTAGAAAGATATTAATTTTTATCGATCGTCTATTAATTACTACCAACAAAATTTTAATTGACTGTGTTTTATTACAGTTTACCTCCCACACCGAAACATAAAAGTACGTCTACACCTGAATATCATGTGCATAAATAATTATGTGCAACGGCATTTCTTGGTGCCGAAAAAGCTTTACAGATTTTAGTTCCAAGCGAGAAATTAGCAAGTCACCTATAATATACAATTATCACATATGAAGATTTATTGGAAAAAAATTGCTCGTATTTTAAACTTATCTACAGTGGCCACACTTTCTAATAACTGTTTGTTCAAATTTGAGTGTGGATTCATAAATCATTTTAATATTCCTTCTTTAATGGTTCGTCTAGACATATATCAACACACATGAATATTTAAACTAGACGAAAGCAAATAATTACACAGAACAATCAATCTCACAAAATTTCAAGAATCCGTACGTACTGAATTTCATCTTTATGTCAAACTATGAGCTTTAATCATTTTATATTAAACTTTCCCACCGAAAACGGAACAAGCTTATATTGTCACACTAAACCTCAATTTTTCGAAAAAAAGGCCGAACGGGTCATCAATTTGCCATAGGGATGTATTATACATCGCTATGTCAAATTTCCGTTCACCTATATTCAATTCTAAAATTGGAGTGACACCTTAAACATTTTAAATGTCAAAGGGTATCGAAAGATATACCATTCTCATTCGTTGACCAGCCACGCCTTATCTGGCCAATATTTGGATGGATCTCCCAAGTCTGCTTTCAACACGACGCCTCATACTATCGGATGGGTACGTTAAACAATCGGTCCTGGATCAACATCATAACAGTAGTCCCTGTAAGCGTAAGTGGAAAGACCAAATGCGAAAAGAAAAAGGGATTTCGACAGAAGTTGTGGGAGTGTAATGGTTGGAAGGCCGCAGGCCCCATTACCTCACATAAAGCATAATGAAACCTGGGCTAAAAAGGCTACTGTTTCGGCGCGGTAAATAAAGATTTGATCATGTCAATAAAAAATTACTCAGGAAATTAATGGTCCTTGCATTTCACTTGATAAGTTACTTAAAATATGAAGTACATTAACCGTAATTATATGGTAAACTTAGCAAACTATTCCATGTGTAAAACAGAACCTCGATCGAGAATAAATGAAAATTAGTTAATTCGCACTTGTCCATCTCCTGTTAATTTATAGAATAAATGGACGAGAAGGAATTAATAAAAAAAATCTTTCAGAATTTGAATAAAAAATTGTTACACAGAAAGGTTTTATCGCTGTTTCAAGAAACAGAAGTACATATTCGTACACTACTATAGATAAAAAGATTCTATCAGTTAGCAATTAAGTTATTTGTGATACATAATTATTGTTCAGATACTTCTGATGTACTCATTGTGGGACCTGCTAATTACAACAATGGCTCAGAAAATATGTATAGGAGAATTTAGACAAATTAGACTCGCGGTCTTATAACATATTACCTATTAGTATAAGAAAGGAGAAATCCATTCTGTGTGAAAGACAATTAAATAAACTTCACACGCAAATTGTAGCAAATTAACCCAGATACTCCTGAAACTCCGAACTTTAAAATTTTTGTGTAAAACTTTCTAAATTTGTTTATTTTAATATTAATATTATTTTACGTTTTTTTCTCATTGTAGCTTATAGCTTTTAAGTTTGAACGCATATGTTTAAACGGACGGTATCAATTTAAACTACTTTTGATACAAAAACTTTTTTATTTACAAAATTGTAAAAGCATCAGTAAATATTGACGAAAAGATACAAAACTAAATAGGGGACCACTTTGGTGTGGTAAGTCAGGAAACAAAGTTTTGGGTGGAGTGCAATATCACATTTCTGGCACCTAAATGCTGCTTGTTGGTGGCAGACTGCACATCGAGTTTGCTTTTCCTGGTAAATTACTAAATGATCAAGCCTATCGTACCTTGATTCCATATGAAGGAATTTACTTTTCTTGGAAGGCCCTCGTTTCGATGTTCTTTTATATGTTTCCAATAATCCTGAGGTTACATCTTCTAAATGAGAGATGGTCTATTTTTCCACGATTGTATTTATGCAATTTCCATGCATTTTGTTCTGCCATATCAAGGCAATGTACATATTATGAAAAGTACCATTTCTTTCTTCTAATACCCACCCTATATAAACTTATATTTTAATCTGCACGATTGACACCCCCTATGTTCTCATCATATTTTTTTATCAAATAAGGTTGTGGAATAAAAACATTTTTTTTCTCCTTTTGCGAGAACCTTTTAACCTGTATAGTAGGAAACGGCGAAGTCACATTTGATGCAATCGTTACACCGTTATTGGCATTCCATTTGCAGATCATAATGTTCCTGTTTTCTCCTAGAGCATATTCGAAGGTGCCTCTTGGTTCTTTTTTCATGAGCTTAGATGACTTCAGTGGACAACCAGATACTCTATTTTCTCGTAGAATATCAGTGCATTTCAAGCATCTTGTTGATAGCTCTTTCAACAATGGCATAGAAGTAAAAAAGTTATCAAAAAATATAAGGAAAGGTGCATCTTTTGATCGACCTTGAAGTACATCTGCAAATCTCAAAACAACATTAGCTCCGCCAAAAGTTTGATATTGTTCAGGACCATGATTTTTCATACCTTGATACGGTTCAAACCATTCTATGTAGCCTTGTTCTGTCGTTCCAGTCCACAATTTGTACTCCCAACGAAGTGGCTTGACTCAAATAAACTCTTTTGACCCATGACCTCCGTAATAAGGTACCATCGATCCATCCAGACTGTGGTATTCTTCAAGAGGGGCAAATAAATCAATTTTTTTTAGCAGGTCGAACAATGTTCGCATTTTTGAATATTTATCTTTTATGTCTAAATTGATATTGTTATTGAAATGAATGTTTTGCATAATAAAGCTGAAGCGATCTCTTGATAAGGCTTCGTAGACCAATTTGTTTCCGGCATCCTCGCTATTTGCTCAATACATTGCCCGACTCGGAAAAGAATGATACCCACTGAGCAACAGCACGCCAAGAAAACTTCTTATCTCATTTGGACATATATCGCTGCACGATTGTGTTGCGATGCCTATAGGTTACTGTAATTAGTAATAATATCGATAAGCTCATCATCTATGAAAAAGAAAAGATTTGCAGCGAACATAAAAAGTCCTTTGCCCCACTGACTTCAATCCAATTCGAAATTTTAGGAGTAATGTCCTTTTTCTTCCTGGAAAAGAAAGATTTTATTTCTTTTTTCTTCAATAATATTTTGCGACGCTTTACAAAGGTAGATAACGGCGCTGAATCAATCATATGCATCATCATCTTCATCAGAAACATCATCTACGAGATCCCGATCGCATATAGCTTCAGCTTCAGCCCTCAGTTGATTACCAGGGAGATTATTTATATCTATAATGTTTTCATCCCCGGAGTCTTCGTCTGCATTATATCCACTTTTAATTTGATGGTGGAAATACGGCAATTTCATCTGGAACCTCCAAATCTTTATCCAGATTTTCAATTTCTGCCAAAATTTCATGGAGTTTTAACGGTTTTTCCAATATCTATAACGAAAACAAAAAAAATAAAATAAAACTCATTATCCTACTGTCCGTTATATCCGTCACCAACTTTGAGGTCATATTTCAAAATCACACCTTACATATTTTAGAAAATCTTATATTTTACCAAAAAATATACGACCTTAGTTATATGAATTCGTATTTTGCTTGTCCCAAAAGATGAAAGGAACATCCATAGTACGTACCCTTTATCACCCATGTTTATACAATCAAAAATTAACGACTTCACAACGCGCTTGTCACTTCTACAACTCGGTTTAAACCACACTAACTGTCAAACTGTACTTGAAATATCCTATTCAATGCTTAGATCATACACATTTACATGGATAATAGTACTCCATAAGAAACTAGGTACGTCACTGTTATAAGGATCCCAACAAACTTTTTTTTTGTCTGTCTCTTTTGCCGTTGCATGACATCCAATAATGTTGTTTCACTTGTACCCTTTTCAATATTGGCGCTCACCCAGTTGCTATTGACGTATGGCGAGAATTACACAAATTAAACTGTCCGTGAGAAAAGTCACAACAACAGCGCATAATCTGCAAATGTGGAAACGTTTTGTGTTATTGAAATCTTTAATTTTAATCTAAAACGGTGCGAAAATGTGTTATTTGCAGTGCTCCTCTATCAAGGAATTGTTTGTTTTCATTTCATCGGTAAGTATTTCTATTTCTATAGTTTATAAAACCACATTTTTGAGAATTAACCTTATATTTAAAGTTAACAGATATTCAATCCTTTAAAATTCATTTCAAAGATTTGATTACTTATGTACGTACCTATTGCAGGTTTCCTACAAATAAAGTACGTGCTGATTTGTGGTTGAAAGCATGTAATTTGAAAGACTGTCATATTAAGCCGGATTCACTTATATGTTCTAAACATTTTTCTGCTGAAAGCTATGACGAAGAAACCTATTGGCCAAAAAAGAAGTTGCGTGTTTCGGCAGTGCCTTTTTTGCCTGATATCACAACTTCTGTTCCAATTCCTACCATCGATCTTGTCTCAGCATACTATGTTTTAAAAATAAATATTTGACAGTTATAGAGGTGTCAAATAATTAATTTTGAAAAATGGCAAGAATGGATTTGTCGCAAGATTTAAAAGACTGCGATAATTGCACTGGTTTATATTAGTTATATTTACTACATATTTAAATTTCCCGCCGTACAACACGCGTGAGCGCATGCGTAGATTGCATAAGGGTACAGAGAAAGATGGTAGATATATTTATTTGTATTAGGAAGAGAAGGAGCAAAAATAGTTTGTCTGTGATATCTTTACAACACACTTTACAATCTGTTGTCATATCCATGTAAATGTGTACATTGTACAATGTACATTGTACAAATGTGTATGATCTAAGATTCAATGCCATACTGCTAGCGCCAACTCTGCGACGGCAGTAAATATTATGATTTGCTCAGATTTCTACACTGTATGTTTTAACCGACAGTAGGTGTATCTGAGTTAATTATTTTAATATTTATAGAAAACGTACAATTACAATAACACAGGCAAGTTCTTGATTGATAGTTAATTATATATTTTGAATTGTCATTATACAGTCATTTTCAATTTAAGGCGACTTTCAGCATGCCCCAGCACTGCACAAGCTTTGCTAGGATCGATAAAAATTAAATTATAATAAAAAATGAAATTTTAAACAATCATTATTATTTTATAATCCTCTAAATATTTAAATTTAATTTCCGTATTCTTTAATTAAAATGTTAACTTTTCCATGCATCATATTATATTTCACAACGCCGCCGTTTGCATTAGTTATTAATAATTGTGTCATTTCATGTCGTCAAATATTTATATGTAAACCAGTATTTCCACATTCCTTCTTCCAATTTTCCTAAGCTCCTAACTCATCTAGGATCTAAATATAATAAATGATCAAAGGGAGGCTTAATTTCACAACACTGTTTGGTTTGAAAGACCAAGGCAGTTCAGTTCATATTCTTATCCTATTTTGTTTGTTTCCATAGGCTTCTTGCATTTGTGATTAAGGCAGTATTTATATGCTCTACAACACATTCTACAAGGAGCACGTCTGCTTTATTTGGGAATAAACATGTTATCTGGCTTATATTAACGCCGTTTACACTTCGGCTTCGTTGTCTGCATATTTCTCTATAGAAAGTCCCCTCATAGCATTCCATACTACTAAACACATTTATAAATACTGTCCCATTCGCGTTTCCTATCATTTTTTTTCGCACTACTAATGCAGTTCGCAGTGCGTTAGAATGTGTTTCCCTTTTTATTTGCACAGTAAACATGTGTCAAACATAAAATGTAATCTCTACGTAACACTATTGTATTTAGTTTTTATCTACATTACCCGAACTCTCTTCAAATCTAATATAATAGAAAATGATTTTCCCTATTGGAGTTTTGGTCACCTCACACGGACTACTGCTAACCTACAAAAATTGGCTGACAGTATATACTAAAATACTCACAAGGGAGTACCTAACTAGGTACTTTATGAAAGTCAATATACAGGGTGTCCCAAAACTCCTGGGACATAGAGCTACCACGTATTCTAGAGGTCAAAAGAAGTCGATTGGACCCAACTTTGTCATATACCAAAATGTACCGTTTGCCCGTGAGAGGAGTTCAAAGTTTACTTAAAAAATCATATTTTTGTATGCTGTTCAAAACGTGTGAACCAATTTTAATGAAATTTGGTATCTGGGCACGTCAAAGCAAGCCACTACTTTCAGTAACGAAAGAAACCCAAAGAAAATTGGAGAAGGGTTAAAACCACCCCCACCCCCTGATAAATTTGTTCAGAATTTTTTTAAGAATGATGATACGATTCTATGTTTTTTTTAACGTGAAGACTTATTCATTAGCTTCATTTTTTGACTCTTGTAAAAACTCCGTAATTCGTATAGTTTCGAAGAAAAAAAATGTTTACTCAAACACTGATAACCGATATTATTATTGCAGGTTTAATTGTATTACAAAATTTAGTTGGCTGTAGACACAAAAATAAAACAAAGGTGA
>JABXWE010083537.1:0-14351 GCA_014611495.1 Limonius californicus
GCAGCATTGGTACCTCCATGGCCTACTCATATATTTATCATAACAATATATATATATATATATATATATATATATATATTTATATCGGCATACTCACTGAACGTAAAGTTCGTTATAAGTGAATGATAACGCAAAATTAGATCAAGCATATCGAATTATGTAATTTAATTTTGTATTGTCAAAATTGGACAATACCGTAGGATGACTACCTGTTTTCCAATGCTGCAAAACGTATTGTTTATGAAAATAAGTTAATAAATAAATGTTAAAAACAAACATCTGACAACATCTATCGAAAGATAATATTCACAAGTATCATTTTTTTTAAATTGTAATTTTTTCTATCAATAAATATCGATTAATAACACATATTAGCATGGTACAACATTTTAGTATTAGGATTTTCGACTTAGGATTTTACGAAGAACATCGCCACGTGTAGTTTTTGTGTTAATTTATACACATCCTATATTCGTCCGGTTTTCACATTTATTATACTCAAGAACACCATTTATATTTTATATACAAACAACTTATCAAGATCTGAATAAAATAGCTTTAAAATTATGTGTTATTCGACCCACCCTACGATTTAAGCTGCACGGGCGTCGATTTTCTGTTTGCTCAAGATGTAGCATTTTTGGTGTAATTTAAATGTCATCGGTCCTATCTTCCTCAATTCCGTTAGAAAGTTCTCAGGGGAGGATACTTTACAGTACATTTAATATAATATATTAAGAAATTTTTATTTACTCAAATTTCATTAATTTACCACAATACATGAAAAATGTAATTTATTTGTAAATACCATCCTGAATAAATTATTATTTAGTACAAGTTAAAGGAAGACAATTTATAAACAGCAACAAGTGAAAGTAATAAATATAAAACCGCAAGCACGAAATGTTATCAGATTTATAACCGGAGATGCCGTTATTTGTTGAGATTTTGCTCTCCTGGAAATAGATATCTAGTAATTATGGGAGACCCTTGTACTGAAATAGGCTTACTAAACCCACCATGTTTGGTTTCGAAACCCTAGCGCACAACAATCTTCTCTTAGGGATTAATTGAATACATACTTACATTATTATATACCTTGTAGTTTTAGTTGAAATTAACTAAAATTGGCATAAGTTTGGTTTTATTTTGTTTAACGGAAGTACCTTGTGTCGAGAAATTAATCTAAAACTAAGCAGTTGTGTAGTTTTTCACAACCTGAGACTGTCAAGTCACAAGAAAATCGTTGTTGGAGGGCCAACAAAAATTCACCAAAACAACTAATTGAAAATCAATTTAATAAAAAATAACTGCTTGTTGAAATAGCCACCTCATCAAAATGCAATTACTCACAAAGGAAATTCAAAGATTTATAATTTACTATAGAATAGTATAAACACATCAATTTTCTGCTACTTATATTGATTTTAGAAATAATAAAGTTTTGTAGGAATTTCACATCTTCATGTTGATGTACAGAAAAATGATTTTTGTTTGACTCTTATTTAAGGATCAACCATAATATATTTGGAACCGTCGGATAGAATTTTTAAGCCTTCCATTGTGTTTCGCAAACATAGTGAACTAAAATGTTTTCTAAAAAATATCGCCTAAAGTATTTGTGTAAAACCATAGTTGTTCAAGATGATTATCAATCAAATTTGACTATTTTTCCACAGCAAATTTGATTACATTTGAAGTAAAATGTTATCTGATATTTTTTTTAAATAATTCTAAAACATCCCCATAATTTTTTGAAAACACAATTGAGAAAAAAATACTCTATGAAACAACTCAGTTATAATCGGGCATTTGTATTTGTAAGAAAACAGAAGCATAATTTTTATACGTCAGTATAATTTCCTGAAAATCTTTTACATGAATTAAATATTATCGACAGAAAACTGGTGACTCCATATTTTCCACTGGCTGTATAAACATAAAACTTATAATTACAATACCAGGGTAGTCTTCTAAGTTTTTATAAACGACCAGTAGGTGGCGCTATTGAGATGATTCGATCGAGGAACTCCACAATCCGTATTCAACATCGTAACAGGTGACAAAGCTTGGATATATTCGTGTGAACCGGAAACTAGACAACAATCCACTGTTTGGGTGTTCCAAGATGAACCGAATCCCACAAAAGTTGTTCGTTCACGAAGCACTTCCAAGAAAATGATCGCTTGCTTCTTTGGTTTTATTGGACATTTCGCCACCATTCCTTTGGGTGATCGAAGAACAGTTAACGCTGAATAGTATACAACAATTTGTTTCCCAGAAGTCATGGACGAAATCAGGAAAAACAACCGAAAGCGTCGCATCATTCTTCATCATGACAACGCCAGCTCTCACACGTCGAACAATTGATTATTTGAAGGAGAAAAACATCGAATTAATGTCTCGTTGCCCGTATATTCACCTGATTTATCGCCTAATGACTTCTTTGTTCTTTGTTCCCAAATATCAATAAAAAATGCATGGCCAGCGATTTTCATCACCTCAAGAAGCTTCAAATAACCATGTTTTTGAGCTACCAACTTCAGAGTGGAAAAAATGTTTCGAGAATTGGTGTGAACACACGCAAAAGTGTATAAATCTTAAAGGCGAATATTTTGAAAAACAATAAAACAGTTTGATCCAAATAAAATGTTTTCTTTCCTAGTTTTTGTAAACACTTAAGGCTGCCCTCGTATATTCCCTTCGCATATTTTCTCAGAGCACGAGCACCAGACAAAGTATATCAAATTGTACCGGATGATTCACGGAAGAATACGAACCTACCATTAAAAAAATGGGCAACCCAAAATGCATATCACAAGGTACTGCGATGTCTAAAATTGTTATTGTATGGCATTATGAACCAGAGATATCTGTTTGGTATGTTTAATATTTTGTTTTAGCCAATCTTTAAATAAAGTAATTGTGAACGAAAACAACAAAGTCTTATTTATAAATATCTAAATTTAAGTATTTTCAATATCATAAATTAGTAAGTATAACAATTTATTAATTTAGAAGTAAACTTCCAAACATATCACACAGGAATCTCTAATAAAAAAAGACTGCAAATAACAATTTAGATACCGCAGTATCTTGTGATATACATTTTGGGTAGTCTCTCATGAATCACCCTGTATAATAGGAATAAATACACCGATATACATTTATAATAGTTTTAAATGCGTTTGTTTATATTACATTCATGCACTTATATGCAAATTTAAGAAATCCGATTATTGTGCACATATACAGGGTGATCGAACAAATTTTAATAATGAAACTGTTGTAATACTTTATTAATTCTAATTATCCAGAACTGTAAACTGCAAATTTTACAAAAATTGTTATGTTACTTCCAAATGAAGCATATATTTTTCAACTTTTTATCAATATTATTCTTCTCCGAGTGCTTTATCTCTTACGAGACGTAGCGATCTTCTCTCTTATGTCTGTGTTGCGCGTTTAAAGTGCCACAGATATAGAGGGCCTACAGCTTAACGTGGGCTCCGAACCACGGGAAATCTAAACACTTGTACTCCAGAGAAGATTCACTAGGCAGAACACCTCGCTGGTTTGCCATTGCCTTGCTAAGGAGAACAGCTGTTAACAAATCCGATGTTCCTGTGCTGAGAATTGAACCCCAGACCATCAACGTAGAAGTCTAACGCGCTACTCTCTAACCCACAGCCGCCTCTTATCAATATTACATTAAAGTAATAGATCTACATACAATCTTTTTGGGTTATTTGATAGTATACATGAATATTTAAATAAAACTGTTACTGTGTTCTATAATAATGTATGAAAATAGTAAAAGTTAATTTACTGAAAAATTATTACTAGATTGTTCAAATGGAACGTCCTGTATAGCGTGGCATACTCTAAAACCATATTGAATTATTTTAAATTTGATATTGTTTATTGAGCATCAAAAGTCAATAATTAGTACTGCAGTAGTAATGTAAAATATTTTCAAATGTCTATATGCTACTTAATGTGTTGCCTACAATTTTACATTTGCAAATATACATGTATAAAATCGTTAAACAAGCATTGTAGCATGTTCGATAACAATCCAAGTAAAAAACTGTTACAGATATCCAATATCAAATAAGAGTTTATTTAATTAACTTTTAAATTTCGAATTAACATACAGGGTGTCCCTTTTAATTAAGTACTTAAGTATTTAAGATAGAGAAACGCTCTGTATAAAAGGTGCAATTATGTTTCGAGTGATAAAACGATTTGGAAGACTGAGAACCAATACATGTAGTTTGCTATTAATGTTCTCCATTTATTACAAGCGGACGCAGCAACAAAATTCTGTAACAACAATTCAACAACACCGAAACAATTGTATTTAGACACTCATCATCTTAGACTAACTTAATCCTCCATTAATAAGGAATTGAAAATTAATAAAAATAAGAAATTATAACATCGATATCATACTTTTTACCCAGCGCCCTGTACAAATAGTTATTTACAAGATCTGCAGCTTTTTAACTTTACTTAGTAATAATCGGATAATATTAAAGTGCAATTGTTTATTATCGCACGGAATAAAACATAATTTAAGGGTGAAAACTAAAATATCATATCGCCATTAAGAATCATTTATCTCGATTACTGCCGTTCACGTTTTCGAGGATTATCAAGGATGAATAATTGTGGTTGGACTAAAACCAGAAAAACCTTTTGTTTTTACTTTTTCTACTATGAAAAATAGAAAGCGCCATAAAAAACAAAACACTTTCCACGTTGCTGCGTTATTTATATGAATGATATAAACCTTGAAATATTGGATGATAATAAATGATTTCAGAGGCAGAGATGGCTTGGGTATTATAAGCTCTTTGCCGCTACTTTAATACTGGGTACAATGAAGTGTCATTTACGAAACGTGCTATAATTACAAACCATGTGTCAGTTTCCCATCTGTCATTTTCACGTTATAGCGTGAGAGCAAAAAATCCCAAGTCAAAAACACCCTTGGAATTTTCAAGTCTTGTCTTAGATTAAATTGTTATTATAAAGACGTAAACATTATAAATATTTTTAACTGTCATACATTAATAATTGACAGTTTACATTTCAAATTTTATTATTTATTTTTTACCCAACTGATTATAGCAAAAGTAATTACAATTACATATTACAACACTGTGAATTTAAAGATGTTAACAGTGGAACACAAAATTTTCACATTACAATCTTATTTTCATAATGGCACAAATACTTGTGACGCCTGACAATGATTTCCAAGGGAAATTTCTACACACTAAGTAAGTAAATATATGGTTAATGATAGCCTCCCGGAACCTCAATCGAAGATGGGCGGTTCTCTGCTTTGCTTGAATAAATGCACTAATTAACTTTACGTTAATTACCTGAAAGGGCGCCACCGACTTGTAAAAATAAAACACTACCATTAACTCAGATGTCGAGCGGTTAGTCGGACCCCAAGTTTATTTCTTACTTAATTTGTTACTAAAAGAATACAATGATAGGAGACAATAAATAATAAGTCCAATTGCAGCAACAATATTTAATATCAGCATAAACACAAATTACTGGTTCATAATCCCCAAATTAACAACAATAAAATATTTGTATGTTTGATTCCTGTATCGGTACACAATTACCAGCACGCATTCACTTAATATAGCCTCAATAATTAATATCTTGAGCTAAAGTAAAAATACTGCGTTTTTCTTTCCCCAACTTTCAAAGACTTCGCGAAATTGGCCTCTAGTAACTCAATCTTAAAAAAATGAAATAGCGATCCACTTAAGAACGACAATTAAAATAGAATTTTAATTCCTATGAAGCGGCAATTAAAGTATGACTTTAATTCAGATGAAGTGGCAAAATCAAACGAACATAACACAGGAAGACCTGTATAAAGAACTGCAGAAATTATTGATAATGTTAGGGATATCATGGAAGCAACTCCTTCTAAGCCGATCAGAAAACTAAGTCAAGAAATTGATTTGTCATACGGTACTTGTGGAACAATTTAAAAATATATTTGAGCTTGTTTCCATACCAAATACAAATGGTTCATCAAATTTTACCACGTAATTTCCAACCTAGAATAAATCATTGTCTTCCTCTTCTTCTCTTCTTCTTCTTGTAGATCATCTCCGTTTTCAGAGGTTGGTTATCACTTCATTAAACACTCGAATCATTGTCACTGGTTCGTACACAACATAAATAATAATGTCATATTGGATCTTATTTTGTTCAGCGATGAAGCCTGATTTCACCTCAATGGGTATCTTAACAGAAAAATATGAGAATATGGGCAACATATAATTCGCATATGTTTGAAGAAACCTCATTAGATCCACAAAATATCGGTTTATGGGTCGCTATTTCAACAAGACGAACAGTTTACAAGTTTATTGCTGAAAATATTAACTGCCTTTTGAATATCTTAACCCACTTTTTCAATAAACTTCCATGATGATGCAATTGGAAATGATTACTTCCAGCAGGACAATGCCGCAGCACGTATTGCTAATCGTGCCATACAATTTTTACAGGAATTTTATGATGATCAGTTAATTAGGAGACATTCGTTTCCATCAAGGGCACCTGATCTTATAGTTCCAGACTTCTTTCTGTTTGCTTAGCTAATAAACAATATATTTAGTAATAGACCAGAATCTAGAAGATTTACAAAATGCTATTTCACAAAAGTTAGATAAACTTACCTCAGATACTCTGGTTAATGTTTGAACATCTTAAGAGAAGGGTACATTTATGTTTAGAAGACTGTGGTCAACATTTTCATTTATTTACATTGTTCAGGAAATGTGTATGCAACAATTTTATTTCAAATAAACGGTAATAATAACTCACACCTCACTCCTTCGACCACAGGAACAACAGGGACCACAAAATACTTGGGACGGCGATGTAAACTTGAATATAGGTAACTAAAAGTATAGACAAACACTGGCAAAACAAACTGTTAATTTTAAATGTTTATTAAATAATTAAATAAATAACCTAATAAAATTTGAAATGTAAACTGCCAATTATTAAATAGTATATTATTATACGAGTTTCATAACGGGCTTATTGTAGCACGCGTGGGTTTGGGGCACGACGAGCGTAGCGAGGAGTGCTCCAATGGAACAAGTGCTACAATGCCCGTTATGAAACGAGTATAATATACTATTTTATCTACTTTGAGATACTTGTTATGTAGAAATTCAAAATTTCTGATAGAGTTTGTGGTTATGTATATTCGACATCTGACATTTGTCGTTTTATGACCAAAGTGAAAGCAAATGTCACCAATCTTAAAAACCAAAAAGTTACCAAAAACAGTTTAATAATAGAGGATTTTATTACCAAAAACAGTTTAATAATAGCTCCATTATTAAACTGTTTTCGGTATCATAATGGACCTATTATTAAATCAAAGTAGATAAACATGTTTTTTGATTTAGGTTTTTATTGATCTTACGGTATAACTAAAGAATAGCCAAAATATGATTGCTTGTAGAATAAACAGAAACATAACCTCAGTGTTGACGTCCGACTTTAATAAAACACTTAAAAACAACTTCTTTTACATACAGTAAAGCCACTAGCGCAGTATAGCAAAAGTTTTTTAGAGAAGCGTATTCTGCCATTCTTTAATGCCCTTTAAAGACGGGGAATTTAAATTTTACAGGAAGTAAATCTAAATGGCTAGATTAGTTTTCAATTAATGTGAATGATACAGAGACACCCAATCAAAGGAAAACACTTGTACTAAGACGATTATCGTTTGGTGTGAAGAACATAAGGTTTGAGGTTATGTTTCCAATTGTGAACTAAATCAGGCATATTATACTATCATATAAAACAGAAGCCTAGCAATTTTGACACAATATATTTATTTGTCGTCCAAGAATCACATGTCCTTATTGTACAAAGTCAACGTATACTCATAAATAATAACTATCAACCTAGAAAACCTCAAAAGATCCGGAACACTATACCCATCGGTACCCAAATTATTTTGACACAACGAGGATACGATTTTTGATTACTCGTCAAGCCTAGGATTACTGGCTAATACTCCATAAATAAACAATATAATCACAAAAACAGTTGTAATAAATTTTAGGATAGTGGCAAAAAGAAATTTAAATTCAAATAATCTGCCTACTGCTGTATTGATTACTCTTACATTAAATATTGTTCATCAATAATTCACAAAACAATAAAGCTTAATATCTGTCAATATACTTATTTATTTTTTTATTTGGTAAGCTATTAAATTTAAACTACTTTATCTTCTCCCTTTAAGACAAAAATACCTATTTACAAGGATATGGCAGTGGCTTGCGAACCATATACATAAATGTTGCAATGAAATTATGCAAAACATTAAAAGGCTGAACAACCAACTTAAGTAGATATGGAATTTCAATATTTCCCGAAAGTAACATGGATACTGAAGTATTGAAAATATCGAAGTATCAAAATATCAAGGGTATTGAAGTATCGAAAGTTACAAAGTATCTAGTATAAAGAACATCGCGATATGGAAACTATTAAAAGTACAAAAGTATCGATAGTATTAAAGTATAAAAAATATCAAATTATAAAAAACAGCAAAGTATTGAGCAACCAAAACTTTGGGAGTAGTATCGCATGTGTCAGAGTACCAAACTTATCGAGTACCAATAAATAGTATCAAAACTATGGAAATTATCCAAATATTATATATACTGAAACATCAAACAAGCGCAAATATCAGAAGTATCAAAGTATAAAATATCACAAAGTATTAAATGCAGTAATTATCAAGCAATAATATTTAAACCGTGCAGGTCACAGCATCATAATATACAGGATATTTTTTTAAATACACATACAAAAAAAAACTCCCGTAGTTACTCATATTTAGAATAGCTAAAGTATGCCGACAAAAGTGTTTGTTACTAAACGAATCTGCTCTATCCTAAAATTTAGATATGGCAGTATTTATGTATTTTGGGTTGCCTATTTTGGAATGTGTGTGTGGTAGCCCAGTTGGTAGAGCGTTCGCTTTCTAAGCAAAATGTCGATTCTGGATAGGGTTCTCCGGAATTTCTGTCGTTCGAATTCGACGTTCAACTGTAGGTCCCCCGTGTTTCTACCTTAGCGCTGAGGAGAAAAACGTGGCCGAGAAGAGGCTGATTCCGAACAGTCGGACAAAAGGCTGTTGATGATGATGATGATAATTTTTGGAATGGTAGGCTCACGTCTCTCACGTCTAGAAAGAAGATATGAAGATTTGACTACCTGTGTAGAGGGTTTTTTCGCACTGGGACGGGCGGTGGGGATTTTTACAAAGTAAATATAATAAATAACTATACACAAACCGGTAACGTCTCGAAATGGGCTATGTGTATTCCATCAAGACTACATTCTCGACAGCGCAGGATTTCGCAGCTTAAGACATGTAAGCTATACATTCATAAAGAAAACACACAAACAGTCACAACCCCATTTCAGCACACACCAACAAAGCATGGAACACACAAGGAATAATACATTACTACATTAGTATTGCAATTTCTACATTTCTACTTACAGGGGGTCGGGTGTTCCCTGTAAGATCCCGCGTTGCATCTAGTAGCTCACCTGCGGTACCATGACAGTAGTTCTAGTAGTTCTCATTCAAGGTGCGATGTCCTTGACAGGGCCGCCTCTACTAGATCTTGACTGATGTACCTAACCTGTAACGGGTACCGGGTAACCGGGCAATGGGTTTTTATCATTCGAATGAATTACTCGCATCTAGAGATTTATGTATAATTGAATATTTTGAATTATTGCATCCAAGATGCGCGCACAGCTATGAACGTATTCGAGAAGATTTTATCATTCGAATGTATTACACGCATCTCGAAGACGCATGCATAATCGAATATTTTGAATTATTTCATTCGAAATGTGCGTGCCGCTGCGAACGTATTCCAGAAGTTTTTATCATTCGCATAAATTACTCGCATCTCGAGATATATGCATAATCGACTATTTTGAATTATTTCCTTCGAGATGCGCGCACAGCTACGAACGTATTCGAAAGTTTTTATCATTCGAATGAATTACTCGCATCTCGAAGACGCATGCATAATCTAATATTTTGAATTATTTCATTCGAAATGCGCGTGCCGCTGCGAACGTATTCCAGAAATTTTTATCATTCGCATAAATTACTCGCATCTCGAGATATATGCATAATCGACTATTTTGAATTATTTCCTTCGAGATGCGCGCACAGCTACGAACGTATTCGAAAGTTTTTATCATTCGAATGAATTACTCGCATCTCGAAGACGCATGCATAATCGAATATTTTGAATTATTTCATTCGAAATGCGCGTGCCGCTGCGAACGTATTCCAGAAGTTTTTATCATTCGCATAAATTACTCGCATCTCGAGATATATGCATAATCGACTAATTTGAATTATTTCCTTCGAGATGCGCGCACAGCTACGAACGTATTCGAAAGTTTTTATCATTCGAATGAATTACTCGCATCTCGAAGACGCATGCATAATCGAATATTTTGAATTATTTCATTCGAAATGCGCGTGCCGCTGCGAACGTATCCCAGAAGTTTTTATCATTCGCATAAATTACTCGCATCTCGAGATATATTGCATAATCGACTAATTTTGAATTTTTCCTTCGAGATGCGCGCACAGCTACGAACCGTATTCGAAATTTTTATTCAGTTCGAAATAATTACTCGCATCTCGAAGACGCATGCATAATCCGATATTTTTGAATTATTGTCATTCGAAATGCGCGTGCCGCTGCGACGTATCCCAGAAGTTTTTATCATCGCATAAATACTCGGCATCTCGAGATAATTGCATAATTACGACTATTTTTGAAATTTCCTTCGAGATTGCGCGCACAGGTCGAACGTATCGAAAGTTTTTATCATTCGAATGAATTTACTCGCATCTCGGAAGACGCATGCATTTAATCGAAATATTTTGAATTATTTTAATTCGAAATGCGCGTGCCGCTGCGAACCGTTATTCCAGAAGTTTTTTATCATTCGCATAAATTAACTCGCATCTTCGAGATATATACTAATCGACTATTTTGAATTTATTTCCTTTTCGAGAGTGCGCGCACGCGTACGAACGTTATTCGAAATTTTATCATTCGAATGAATTACTCGCATCTCGAAGACGCATGCATAATCGAATATTTTGAATTATTTCATTCGAAATGCGCGTGCCGCTGCGAACGTATCCCAGAAGTTTTTATCATTCGCATAAATTACTCGCATCTCGAGATATATGCATAATCGACTATTTTGAATTATTTCCTTCGAGATGCGCGCACAGCTACGAACGTATTCGAAAGTTTTTATCATTCGAATGAATTACTCGCATCTCGAAGACGCATGCATAATCGAATATTTTGAATTATTTCATTCGAAATGCGCGTGCCGCTGCGAACGTATCCCAGAAGTTTTTATCATTCGCATAAATTACTCGCATCTCGAGATATATACATAATCGACTATTTTGAATTATTTCCTTCGAGATGCGCGCACAGCTACGAACGTATTCGAAAAGTTTTTATCATTCGAATGAATTACTCGCATCTCGAAGACGCATGCATAATCGAATATTTTGAATTATTTCATTAGAGATGTGCTTGTCGCTACGAACGTATTCGAAACGATTTAATCATGCTAATGAATTACTCGCATCTCGACATATATGCATAACCGAATATTTTGAATTATTTCATAAGAGATGTGCGTGTCGCTACGAACGTATTCGAAACGATTTAATCATGCTAATGAATTACTCGCATCTCGACGTATATGCATAACCGAATATTTTGAATTACTTCATCTGCGATGTGCACACAGCTACGAACGTATTCGAAAAATTTCTATCATTCGAATGTATTACTCGCATCTCGAAGATTCATGTCTAATCGAATATTTGGAATTATTTCATTCGAGTTGCGCGTGTCGCTACGAGTGTATTCGAGAAGTTTTTATCATTCGAATAATTTACTCGGATTTCGGAGATTCTTGCCTAATCGAATATTTGGAATTAATTCATTCCATATGCGCGTGTAGTTATGAACGTATTCGAGAGGTTTTCAACATTCGATGCATTACATCGGAGATGCATGCATAATCGAATATTTCGTATTATTTCATTTAAAATGCACGCGTCGCTACGAACGTATTCAAGAAGTTTCTATCATTCGAATGTATTACTCGCATCTCGGAGATTCATGCATAATCCAATAGTTTGAAATATTTCATTTGAGATGCGCGTGCAGCTACGAACGTATTCGAGAAGTTTTATCATTCGAAATAATTGCTCGAATCTCGAGTTATCTCGATTTATATACATAATGAAATATTTCGAATGATTTTGACACTTCTGGTTCTCCAGTACGTTAACCAAGTATAGATACATTGCTCAGCCCTATAAAACATTTCCCTGTAAATTGGGAAAGTGACCTTTAGGAACGTCCTGTCAAATTGTATGTATGTAAATAATTCTAAATAAAATTATTTACATACAATTTAGTACTCTAGTATGTAATCTTACTCATGTGGGCACTCTACAATTACTCACTTGTCAACGCCGAACCAAAAACAAACTGTGTAGATGTACTGTCGAGCTAGAAATTAAGTTATAATTAGGTTTTTTAGTTTGGAGATCTTTACATCAGAATCTATTAACCATTAAACCTCAAAAATCGAAAGTCGTGGATATACTATGACAAATGTTTTCGAACTATTCAGAAATAAAGATATTTTAGTATATTTTCAGTCGTAAGAACCAGTTAATATAAATTTTGTTTGTATGCTATGATACAACGTTATGAACAGATAGAAGTAAAATATATTGCTGATTCTCTACATGCTTTTCTGTGAATCTTCCACCCATCCACCTATGTATTTGTGTGTTTTCACTTTCCATAACCTGTGTTTGTGTTGTCTCTGTAATCGTTATTAATAACCTGCCTATTCAAAACCTGTGTTATTTTCACCTTTGTTTACTGAAATCCTGGGTTTTGCTAAAATAACCTTGGTTTTTGGGTTGGAATGGGTTGAGTTTGGTTTTGAGTTTTGTTTTTTGCTGTACTGTGATTTTACTTTGGCAAAACTTTGGGGTTTTGAAATGCATTAGTAATGAAGAATTTTGAATTTCCAGCCCAATGCTCGGCATAGCTGAGTACCGCCATGTAGACGACGAAGACGGGTCCGAGGTGCCAGTTTGTCACACCCTGGCTAACACATTCTGGTCAGCCCTGTACTTCCTGAGCTGTATATTCCTATTTTTCATAGTCCCTTTGATAATCCTCATAACCCTCTACCTCGTGATAGCCAAGAACTTGATCTCGAACGCAGCTAATTTAGTTTTAAACAAACACATAGACAGTTATTCCGTGAGAGCACGAAGACAAGTAATCTTGATGTTAGGAACTGTAGTTTTAAGCTTCTTCCTCTGTCTTATTCCTTTTCGGGTTTTCACCCTGTGGATCATAATTGTGCCAGACGAAAACATACAGCGCCTGGGCGCTGAGAAGTATTACAACATCTTATATTTCTGTAGAATTATGGTCTATTTAAATTCCGCTATTAATCCCATTCTGTATAACTTGATGAGCTCTAAATTTCGGAGTGGATTTATACTGTGTTCCGGAAAACGGCGGAAATTCTACTTTAAGCGATCGCGTAATGGAACTTTAAGCACAACTGCGACTTCTTGCAGGAGCAGCCGAGGCAGCCACGACAATTACAAAGTGTGCTTTAGGTCCCGCAACAACTCGGTTTTTATAAAAAATTGTAGCGAGTCTCCGGATTCCAATCGAAGCAGCGATTCTCATTCCAAAATTCTCAAAGAAAGTCCTGTAACGAGGGAAAACTCCAGGGCGCGACCGCAAAAGCACGATAGCGGCACTGAACTGAACGAAAATTCAAGTAACGACGACTGTAAAAGGACTGATAGTAATAGATACAAGACTAAGAAAACTAATCCATCTGCTGAAGATACTGATAACTACAACACTAATTTGCAACGCTTGTTTGATCGAACTGTTCCTAAATGTTGTAACACCAAGGTCGAAGTAATTTCTCTGCATGAAAAGTTTATTAAACAGAACAACATGAGCGACCAAGAAAGTTTTGTGTAATATTTTGCGGTGGTTGGACATAACCGTGATTGATGTGTTTTTTACGGTTTATTAAGTATTATCGATACTACTTTATGCACTATGTAGGTGGCTTTGTATTGATTTTTGCAAATATTCAAGCCCAAGAATGCTTGGATTTCCATTTCGTATACTCAGCAG
>JABXWE010083538.1:0-10041 GCA_014611495.1 Limonius californicus
GCGCAACACAGGCATAGGAGAGAAGATCGCTACGTCTCGTAAGAGATAAAGCACTCTAAGAAGAAGAAGTAGCTGTATAACAGTAGCGTTGTTAGGCAATACACTTCATCGAATTGTGATGGTTAGGACTGCCATTTAATAGTTGTTCAAACCATATTGATAATGATTATTGGCGTAGGGGTACTTACGAAATGCTTCAAGAATTGGAAACTCCTAACATCAACGCATAATTAACATATAATATGTTCAGAAATATTAGTACACACAGCGATGTACAACATTTATTAGCACAATAAGTTTCTTTTCTAATTTCTATTGCTCCAATTGGTCCTTATTGGTCATTCTAAAACCAAGCATTCAAGAAATGAGGAATACAAAAAATATATATACATACATACTTACATAATCCAGTCCTTTTACATCCTTAGCCTAGAGTGTCGAGGATTGGTTGGTTTCACTTGACAAGGATTTCTTCTTAATAAAGTTGCTCCATACCTTCTTAATGCTGCCATGTCCTTTGCTTCTTCTACTTTTCCACACCGTTCCTGCCATCTACATTTTTTTCACTTTCCTGTTGTTCAATTCAACCACGTGATCGAACATCTCAGCTTTTGCTCTTCTAGAGTTTTACTGAATGGATTTGCTTATAACACTTCCGTAATACACTGGCCCGTTATTTTGTCGGTTTGCTGACGTCTAAAATTTATCTGAATATTTTATTTTAGTAGTCTTATAAGTTATAACTCTTTTTCTATTTTCAACCGAGTACCCAATTGTAGCTACCATAGGACAGTGTCGACAGGTAAATAGTTTTGTAAACTGTTAGTTTTGTTTAAATGGTCATCTCTTTTATTTCTACGAACTTTTTATGTGGGGCTTGGTAGAATCTGCTTGCTGCTCATATCTTACTATTCAGCTGATCTTCAAAAATTCCCCGAGAATTAATAGTGCTCCTAAGTTATTGATCTGCTCTATATTATCACTATCCGCTTCACTGCTTTCCAAATACCTATGTTAAATTTTAAATTACTTTACGCTATTCGTCGTGTATCTGCACAAGTTTATGTGCCACGAATGCGAAATTGGAGAACATTAAAACGTTATGGTTTATATCCATTTCATGTCCAGTCTGTTCTAGCCCTCTTACCTACAGATTTCGCTAGTCGTATGGAATTTTGCCGCTGGATCATTCAAAATCGAAACGTACGTAATAGAATTTTATTCACGAATGAGGCAACATTTACAAGAAATGGATTAATGAACAGAAAGAGCAGAACGATGATGTCCATCTGGCGATCATGGTATGTGGTACTAGCACGATGGTGCCCCTGTGCACTTTGCGTTACGTGCAAAACCATTTTTGAATCAACAGTTTGAAGGACGTGTAATTGGTAGAGGACAACAGTACCCTTGCTTTCCAAAATCTCCCAATTTAACTTGTTTAAATTATTATTTGTGAGGTCATATGAAACACCATCAGAGACTATTGAAGATCTTAGAAGACGCATTTTTGAAGCAGCAGAACTAATTTGAAATAACAATGATATGTTACGTAGGGCAACCAGATCTCTCTTAAGAAGAGCCAGAATGTGTCTCGAGAACAACTATGGCCATTTTGAACAATCGTTAGAGTGAATTGAAACTAACATAAAAATAAATATTGGCTGAAATTGTAATGAAATTGTAATTATTTAATAAATAATAATGTAACACTCTGTATTTTGAAAGTGGTTTACTTTAGGGCATAACTTTATTAGAATGTTTAATTATATTTGATATAAAGATTATGTACACGAAGTAGTGATCTCACGTCTTGGGTATCAAGTATCAATAAAAAAATTATTTTGAAGGTTTTACTGCAACACTGCTTGTTACAATTAAACGCCAACCTGGGAAATTACATCATATACGGTCTGCCATCTGTGGAAGGCACTCCAAGCAAAAGCAGGTGTCTGTTAACTAACAGAGGGATATCGATTAGTGAAAAACCTGTGCAGGGCAGGTATAATGTGTTGCATAGGTACGTAACTACCAAAGAGCAGTATATTGTATAAATATACTGCTCTTTGCTCCTACTTAAAATTTTAGATATATTTATTCCAAATAAAATTAGTAACAGCATAGACTTATTAATTCTTAAAACGTTTACTTAATGCAAAACTCGGAAATATTATCTTTATGTCAACTTACCTCTGATCAATATTGCAAATTATTTTCTTAGATATTTCCAAAACTGTATCCTTTTTTAGTGTTATTCACTGAATAAATACAGTCATGTCATGTTTTAGCAAATGGGATTCATAACTAAAATCCATTTATACTGTTATACAGCAACTACTAACAATTTTATTTGAATCATTTTAAGGGTGGAAATTAGGACATATAGACTGTAGAGCCCAACATCTATGAGAAATACTTGAAACAAGAAAGGTAAATGTGACAGACAGAGTTATTGATTAATGGAAAATAAATGAAAATAAAATGTATTGCATGGCTACAAAACTTCCACACCTATATTTTACAAAAAGATTGGATAATTACGTTTATTCAAAATCAATACTCCTACAACAGCTCCAAATGAAATTAATTGTAGAATACGTACGATGTGTGTTGAAGTGATACCAGTTTTATAAAAAATGTATTCAAATTTATTACAAATAATTACCGCCACAGTTAAAGCACTTATCGCATTGCTTTACTAACCGACGTATACCCTGCTCATAGAATTCTTGTGGCTGCTGATTGAAGAAGTTTTCCACAGCTATCTGTACTTCTGCGTTAGATTCAGAATGTCGACCTTTTAACGCTTTTTCGGGAGTCCAAAATTATGGAAATCCCAAGGCGCTAGATCCGGGCTATAGGGTGGATGCTCTAAAACCCTCAATTTCTTTCGTTAAAGATTTTCTTTTACCACATTAGCAATATGAGGCCTAACATTGTCGTACAGCAAAATGACCCCACGCTTAAGTTTTCCTGGACGTTTTCGTCTTATTGCTTGACGAAGCTTGTTCAAAGTTTCATTGTACAAATTTGCATTGACATTTACTGCAAGTTCCTTAAACTCCATCACCAAGGGTCCTTGATGGTTGAAAAAGAATGTTAACACCTTGCCTGCAGAAGGTTGTGATTTAAACTGTTAAACTGTTAAATGTTTCCATTGCATCGACGGTAACTTACTGGATGGCCCGTAGTAATGGCACCACACCAGCAACTATTGACAGAAAAAGTCATCTCCATTTTGCCTATAGTCGCTCATACGCAAGCATTTTTGTTCATTAGACAAGAGACGAGGACTCCATTGCGAACAAACTTTGCTGTAACCCAGATTCCGAACAATACTATGGACAGATCCTACACTCGCACCAACAATTTCTTAAATTTCTCCAATTGAAATTCGACGATTTTCTCTAATAACGCCTTCCACACACGCCATATTGTTTTCTGTCAATGCAGTATATCGTGCACCTGGTCGCGGCTCATCCATAATCCCCTTCTTCCATTCTTAAACTTTCGGCCCCATTCCTTCACAGTTGGGTACGCAATACATGCATTTCCATACACTGCTTACATTCGCGGATGAATTTGCAATGGCTGCACACCCAAACTTGGACGGACTTGGACAACAAACGCCATTTCAAAATCGAAGTTTTAAAACTCAGAATCAAATTCAAACGTCAGAAACTTATTAACGTGTTCCTTAGAAACATTACTAACATTAACAAACTTCATCTGAATTATGGCATTTGCTTTCAAGGCTAGGTTGATTAAAGATGAGTTTCAGTTGAACTGAAAAAACTCAAAAGCTTGAATCTGTTAACTCACTAATACAGTCGGAAATGTAAATGTTCAACTTATACCTCCTTAACTGTGATCAATAATCCAAATTATGTTCACAGTTTTACCATTTCTAAGTAATTTTTGTTAAATAATTAAAATAATATGTCATAAATTGAAGTTTAATAAGTAAAATAATATTTAATATTATACAACACTATAAATATTCTTTTAGAAAATTTTGTAATCCGGTTGCTGACATCTGTAGGAATCGCCCGAAGTAAAAGCTACTAAGGGGATATTGATTAGGGGTAACGATATATAGCGAGTGTAAAATGTGTTGCATAACCGCATTAGAGTTCCATAAGAAAATTTAAAATATTACCTTAAAATTTGTAATTAAAATCCGAAACAGCAGCTTAAAATGACATTGGTTAAATATCTAATACATATAAAGAATTACATTTCAAATTGGGACTTACGAATAAAATCATTTTAGTGGTATACAACAACCGAAGATCGTTTTCGAACATTTTAGACGAGGGAAATTTGGAAATCTGCTGTGTGCCATCTATAGGGAGCACTCGAAATAAATGTAAGCTCCTGTCACCAATAGCTGAATTGATTAGTGAACGCTATGTGGTGACAGTAAAATGTGTTGCATATCCACGAAACACAACCCATAAAATATTAGTTGTTACGCAGCTAAGAAAAAATACCTAACAACAATCGAATTTTATCGATCGATTGATTGAAGGTAGGGAAAAGATGTTGTGGATACTCCAGAGGAAAACGAATAATAATTATAAATGTTGGTTTCGATAATGGCTCTACAAACGTATGTTTAAAATTATTAGCGAAAAGTTTTAAGGGTTGCTTTGTTGATACCATCAAGATAAGTAAGCAGAGATGTTCGAAAATTTATTTTGCTTTTTTGCAAAATAATAATGTTCCTACAACCGATAAAGGCAAAATCAAAGAAACGTTGTTGAGACATTCAGAGGGAATACTAAATAACTTTTCTATTATAATCTTTACCCTTTACCCATAGGAACAAACATAACAATAATAAAAAAATATGATAAAAGACATACAAAAAATATCAGGTTTTAGCGTCCTCAGTATGGAGTATTGCTTACACTTTCAGAATATTCGACTTCACCTAAGTGGATGTGTACCAATTTTCAGCTTGATCCGCCATTTTGTTACTGAAATATACCCAATAATAAAACTATTCTTTTCTGCTTTAATGCGCCATAACTTCTTAAGGAAGCACTTTTGTCCGAAGGTTTTTTTGGTTTAATCAGTCTCATGTGATCCCAGGAAGCTGTAGTTAAGCCGCGTACTTTTACCTTCAGGACATCCTGTATACAGGGTACCCCATAAGCTGAGATAAAACACGTTGTTCACACAAACACAAACAACTGGTTTGGATGCTTGGAGATCAGGGTGTATTCCGGGGGAAGCGGGCAAGGAGTGTAGATGCCCCCCATTCCAAGATAGAAAAATTTTAAAATAAAACAGAAAAAATATAAATAATAAGAAAAAATGCATATCAAATGCACGCAGCGGCGTGCAGACCTTCATTGGTTGTGTCAATAGCATTAATTGCGAGGCATTCCTCTATGCTGGATCCCGTAGCAAATACACTTCAGTTGATGGCACTTGACATAGTTAAAGCTAACCAGCACATTCAAACTATTCTCGTCATGCTAAAAGAGCATCGGGAAGATGCGGAGAACGTCACAGCTGACGATTTGAAAGAAGCAGGCGACACTGCAAAGCATTTGAATGTGGATATAACCGTCACTCGCGTTGCTGGCCGACAAATGCATAGAAGCAACCCTCCAGCCGGAAATCTATCCGAATTTTGGAGAAGGTCTCTAATAATTCCTTAATTGGATTCCATCAAATCATCTTCAGAAGTCAGATTTTCTGGAGGCAAATCGCCTGAATTTTCAATTACACATTTCCATCTTAGTAACATGCGAGATGTTTCATTGGAGGAATGGAATGAAAGTACCTCATCTTGTACAACTTTTTACAATTTGGAAAGCATCGAAGGAGAAAGGAAACTGCGGTTCAAAATGTGGAATGAGGTAAAAGAAGCGTCAGATATTATCGAGGTTCTGAAAACAGCGAATTGTTTTTTCCAACCATTAGAAAAGCGCTACTGATTTTGCTTTCACAGCCCTGCACAACAAGCACTATAGAGCGTTCATTCAGCTCCCTTCGCCGAATTAAAACATGGCTTAGAAGCACTATTGGTGAAAATAGGTTAAATGAGTTAGCCATGCTAAGCATTCATCGTCAATGGGGTTTCGCGAACAAGGAACAATTAGTTGAAACTACAATTAGAAACTAATCCTCGCAAACTACTATTCAAACATTAATATTATTAATAAATAGTGTTTTCCTTTTGTAATTGTGTATTATTGCATCCCCCCAAACCCCCTCCCCAAGACAGAAGTTGAACTCATAAAGCTGCCCCCCTCCTTCCGTTTTGAACTGGATACGCCTTTGCTTGGAGAGGTTGCTGGTAATTGTTGATCAGCGGCAAGTGTATAAGCTGAACACTATCCAAATAGGAGACATCCACACTACACAGTTCTTAAACGAACTGACCAACGACTACGGGAGAGAAGAAATGTTGGTCTAAAAACAGGTGGTGGTGGTCATCCATGTATGCTAAGGCAGCCCAATATTGCAGAAAATGTGGTAGATTTAATGAATGGGAATTTACGAGAAACACACATGGTATTTCTCGGATTGTGGACAATCGACAGTACACAGATTATTATATGACCGCGACCAGTATCTTTTCGAAAAACGAAAGTGCGACACTTACTACTACATGATTATACTGCATGAGTTAGGAACTGTTAATGGCTTTGATCTACATCAAGAAAAGCTGATTCTTAGTGCCAATATTCTGTGGATAGATGAGGCAATATTTACGCAAGATGCGCTCTACAATACTTGTAATAATCATGTGTGGGCAGATGAGCACCCACATGCAACTCATATTCGAAGTGATTGATATCGACACGGTGTTAATGTTTGGGCAGGTATGGTAAATAATAATTATTTAATTGGTCCTTTTAATCTGCCAAATCGCCTTAATGCTAAAAAATTTCTGCACTTTCTAAATAATGATTTTCAAATACCATTGGGAAATGCACTGATAATTAGACAAAATATGTGGCACCAACAATATGGTGCTCCAACCCACTATGGAATCGTGGTTCGAGATGGGCTTTAAAATCATTTTCCAAATCAATGGAGTGGTCGCGGGAGTGCTATCGCTTGGCCGCCAAGATCACCTGATCGAATGCTCTAAGATTTTTATCTGAGAGATTTGCTACATCTCACACCAGTGAAAAATGTGGGCGATTTAACAAATCGTATCAATATATATAAGGCGATTTATACTATGACTGTCGCCGCTTCTCGCGTCCTAGATGCCATAATTTCCTGTTTCTCCAATCTTTTTCTTGTAAGTCTCTGCTCTCCATGGCTTCCCCAACTTCATCTTTCCACATCCTTCTAGGTCGGCCTCTCTTTCTTCTATTTGGCGGACGCCATATCCATAATTTACTTGGCCATCTTTCTGCTGGCATTCTTCGAACATGACCATGTCATCTCACTTGTTTTGCTTCTACAGAATCCATAATGTCTGTGGAAGCAATTGGTGATACTATATAAGGATGTGCCGGTAACTCTACCTCATGGTGTTGTGGACCTGAGTTGTTTACATACATATGTATAGTTGATATTGTCAGAAACGACGACTGATGTCCATAGTATTTGCAAATTTTTTTTCTGTAGAGTACACAACATTACACAGTCTAGTTTCCACTTCTTTTCATGCTTCGTTTGAAGAAACTAGTCTACTAAACAGCGATACAAGGCGTTTTATCACGAGTTACGGCATATTCTATATAAAAATCAGTAAAGTTCAATAATTTTTTTTTACAATTTACTTCAATAATTTGATTGCTTCTACCCTACTTCACCCTATCAATTACAGATAATCTTAAAATCAAAGGCTTGTATATTCTTCTATATTTTTTGTAATTTATGTTTACTTCCAGCTAAGAAATATTGCGAAACCACTCTGAAATCAGAGTAAAGCAATGTTTAAACCAGTATACGGAAGCTTTATTCTAGACCGATAACAAAATCAGTAGCGGCTTAATTCGATAAAATCCCTGCCAACATGCAAGACAATTATGAATGGGGTAGTTCTGGTAACCCGATATGGGAACAATGATTGGGGTGCGGGCGTCAGTCAAGGGTCTTGATTTTACAATCCCCAATTAGGAACCATGCGATTCTGAAAGCTTTTCGGCGATTATGCTTGTTAATACGCGTGTAATTCGGATAATAATATTTAACTATTTGTGAGAATAGACAGGACACTTGTCAGCAAAGTGTCATTTTAATTTTTGGGAGCCTTGTAATACAGCAATCATATTTACTTTTACTAGATTAATATACTGCATGATTATTTCTGATAATAGTGAGTCACGTAAATTAAAACCCGGTGCCTTCGTATAACACCCAAAATCAGTTATTGCCCTCCTACAACTGAAGAAAATAAAGAACAAATAAATTGAAATTCCATGAGTAATAATAGTTGTCAAATATTAACAGTTACAATGGTTTCGACAATTAAGATATAAATTTCACATATGTATATACAGGGTGATTACTTTATCTTGTAACAGATAGGTAGGCTACACACATTACAACTGTTTGTATTCCATAGGTATCAGTAAATTTTACATTGATTAATTGATTGATTGATTTGAAAGAGCGAGATCGAGGACGCGGTTTTCCAAGCATCTCTAAGCACTTAGGCCGTATGGCCCATTGTACACCCTAACTAAGAATTTTGCCTATCTGGGGTAATTCCAACTCCAGTAGTGATTTTTAACGTGTCACACATCGCAGTGGCACGAGTAATGTATCTAGTAATGTATTATACACTTAACCTTCTTATCTAGCTTAAGAGCAAAGTATCACATACTTGTTATTCTCAACCTGCTTATCTAACCTCTTATCCTGGGTGTTCATACTATATAATCAACTTGTTCATGTAATACAATTAGTCTTAACTTGTATATTGCTGCTACATGTCGTATTGTTAGTCAACTCTGTACATTTATACTCCTATGTTTAAAATAAAACTCCATAGTAAAAAAATAAAGTTTTAATTTGTTTCGGCCACAAAACGAAACTGGCGCAGTCTTGGTAGGATTCTAAGAGAAAAATCGCATTGCATTTTTCGTACGTTTCAACGTTTTGCTTAGAATCACACACACATTGTTCCAAACCGTTCCAAGAAGCATTCTGACAATCGAATAACTTCAAAGAACAACCCGAATTCAAAGAAGGAAGACCGAGTACAAAAATCGACGGAATCAACCAGAATTGGATTCAAACCCAGTCCATAGAGGACACTAATCAATCGAGGTTACCTGGTCAATCGCTGACTTCCAGATCATTGGGATCAACTCAGACGCCAATCGAAGAAGCGCTGAATCAAGCAATCTACTACCTGTCTATGAGGATGAAGTAAGATTATTTTTACGTAAATCAGTGATTTATTAAAATATTTTAAACACAATAACCTAGTATAAGCTAGTTCTACTTAGGTACAGTATTGTAAGCGTGATACCCAATATAAACAATTTATTGTTTATTAAACCAATTGGGAGTACTAATACTGTATGCGTAGGAACCCTTAGTTATAAACTTTTTACTAAACATAAAAACAATCGCTAATAAAAATAATAGTGAACCAGTGAAAGTTAATGAACAACGGAAATTTCTTGCGACCACCTATATTAATATTAGAAGATAACAGACTAATAATTGCAAATCAAATATTAGAACCAATCAACATGGCAAATCTTTTCCCACCTGGCTTTAGTACAACAATGTTAGCAGAAATACCTGTATATGACGGCGATACGAGTAGTTTATCAGAATTCATACGAGCAGTTGAAGTTATACTAAGTCAATTTTTGGTACCTGCACAACCAGATGCATATATTAACAAATTTTTGCTATCCTCAGTCCGCAATAAATTACGTGGACCTGCTTTAGAAGTAACCACAGGTTACGATTTTGCGAACTGGCTTGTTTTAAAAACCACATTAATTAATAACTTCGGAGACCAACGTTCTGAATTGAATCTTAACGTAGATCTTGCAAAAATGCACCAAAATTCTAAAGAAACACCCATTGAATTTTTTAACC
>JABXWE010083546.1:0-11239 GCA_014611495.1 Limonius californicus
GGTGACTTGTGTTTCATATGTCAGTGATTTCTGATGGAAATTGTATACCGATTTGCATCGTTACAGTATGCATCCCTGGTTTCGGGAACGCAAGATCGATGCAAAATGGGAGGTCGGATGTACCCATTGTACACAATTATTTAATTGATTTTGCACTTTGCATCTTTGGGCAAATGCGTGTGTTAATTAAAAATCTTAGATTGTACTATACTACAATTACTACAGAGTGCAATATGTTCTGTAGCTTACCAAGAATACTGTAAACGGTTACTAGAAGAGGAATTTAAAATACAACTCCTTCACTAACATTAACAGCTTTTAAAATTATTTACTGTACTATTGCTTGTCTAAGGTAAATATGATTACCGTAATTTCTGATACTTAATATAATTTTTACTGTTTCAAACGTACTTCAATTGTAAGTACTTTTACATAATCAACAAGATTGTTATAATAAATATAAGAAAGTGGGAGAATGTAAATAATACTTCGAAGGAAATAGCACGTGACCCGCCCCCCCCTCAGCATATGCTCCACTTCACTTGTTAAACATAACTTTCAAGCTAAATGTATGTAATTATTGCTAAAAATATCAACAACAAAAAAATAGAACAGGCTTAGAAGTCCAATACAAAGTATTTTTCAATCATATTGCTTAGGTATTATAGATATCTTTTATTTTAAGGATTTTACATCACCTGGAAGAATTTTCATTTGTAATGAATGGTAGGCATTATAGCAACTTAACAGAACCAGTAGAACTATCTGCTGCACTGATATTGTAAATTTCACACGAAGGAAATCTTTTTTGTTTGTACACGCACAGAACACTATTCGTGATATGCAATGAAATGCAACACTCCTATTCAGGAAACACGCGATACCGTTTATGGTTTTGCCTCAAGAAAGGGCTCTAAATCACATCGCCTTTATTGATATTGAATATAACAAACTGCTCTAGAGTATACATTGATTTGCGCCATCTTTTGTGAATCGTTTATGGTAATTTGTCAGCTTTTGTCATTATAGTACGAGCTACTTTATCATATTAATAACTATTGTAAACGTGGTCATACTGCTTTTTATAAAATATACCTACCTACAGATATCGGTTCCATTTCCCTCATTTACTATGTTTATCGGTAGTGTAATCATGCGATCAAACGCCCAACTTATAAAGCTAATTGTCAAAACGGTTTTGATTTGATTATTATGTAATGGTGACGATTTATATTAACACACGAAACGGTGTATAATCGAATGCTAGCAGGTTATGTCATGGTTGTTCTACATTTATATTTTGCAAGTATGCAACATATGCATATTGCGCCACTTTGTGTAATGTATCAGCAGTGACGAATATACCGCGTTAAGACAACTTAATTCCTGTCTATTACATGTAAGAAGTACGCACCAAATCAGATATTGTGCATTAGTAGGCATTTACCGGCGTGTGAAGTTACTGCATTTCTATGTCGTGCCGCGACACGTCGTTACTAACGTGTTTGTCAGTGGCGGCTGGCCAAGTGAAGTAGGTGAAGTGTCTCTTCACATAAAATTTTCATTCAATTGCGAATATTTATTTAAATTACATAATAAATTATTTATCGGCATTACACCTACTAGGAGTCGTTTATTTATGGCATACATACTCGTAGATACAATAAGCTTAGTGAAAACAAACACATTACATTCTTTCTGGTCCCCCTGTATTTAAAATTTAAATTTTAAATGCAGTCCATCGAGCGTGAACGCAGTGACCATAAAAATCTTACCTACAACAATCGTGCAATTGTAGTGAAGAGTCGGCCTCAAACGTATATTAACGCTGCACTTATACCTCCATTGCCATGGTAACGCCTACATCAATATCTACAATTGGTTCACGGTGAATCGCGCAAGTGAAAAGTTTAGTCGCAAACAGCCGCTGAACTTCATGTGAACGGTTTGACCGTCGGTTTTTAAACGATTTCAACAATTTTGAATTCACATTTTTAGCTGTAGTAATTAATGATATTTTCTCTTTCACTGACATATTATTTGATGTTGTCCAAAAGAAATCATTGGATATTAATTTTTGTGTTACAAAAATAAATAAAACTATTGAGCTATTAAAGAGGAAAAAGAATGACGATTTCTTTGATACACTCTTCGGAAAGGCTAAGGAAATAGAAATAACACAAATCGATATTTTTAAGCGCCCTAAGCGGGAATACGCTAGCCTTACAAATACTGACATTAGAAGAAAATATAGAATTTTCTTTTATGAAGTACTGGATCACATTGTAATGGACATGGGAGTAAGGTTTCAAGACTGCGATAAGTTACAATTCACGTCTTTGGCTGATACTACGAAATTCGAACAATATGATTCGTGTTTTCCGTCTAAAGCATTTGAAAGTTTAGGTCAATTTTATAGCAAAATATTTACAAAAAATCAGCGTCTTAAAAACGAATTAAATCTTCTTTATGCCGATGAAAGCTACTGCAATCTATAGACCCAAGAATTGCTAGAAAATCTCATTGACAACAAAGACATTTTTACCGAAGCCTATACATTGTTTTGCCTCATATTAACTATTCCGTCGACAAGTGCATCGGTGGAAAGAAGTTTTTCTTGCCTTAAACGAATAAAAACATACTTAAGAAATGCAATATCTCAATATAGGCTTTCTACTTTGCAAATATTTCAATTAACAAGAACTCTTATTAGAATAAATAAAAAAATCAACCATTTTACGAAGACATAAATAATTTTGCTGCATTAAAGGACAGAAGGATAGACTTGGTCTACAAAAGCTAGGTAAGTTGACATTGAGTTACATTTTTTCTATTTGTTATTATTGGGGTTATTATAATAGCACCTAAGTTTCTACCCGCGAGCCGCCACTGGTGTTTGTGTTCTACATACTTGAATTATGTTTATTACTGTACTGTGATTGACTATGTATTAACAAGTAAGTACAATGCCTAGGCAGAGTGTAAATAATGTCAACAGTTTTTGTTATGTGTGTGGGGAATTAAGTTTTAAATCGCAAAAACGTACCTACTTTCGCCCCACTTGTACGAAGAGCTTACGAAGTTACGAGTTAAAGTAGGAGATCAAGATAAGTCATGGGCTCCTCACATATGTTGTAAGACTTGTGCAACATTGTTAACAGGTTGGTTGAAAGGTATAAAACGTAAAATGCGCTTTGCAATACCAATGGTATGGAGAGAACAGAAAGACCATGCCACAGATTGTTACTTTTGCCTCACTAATATACTGGGCATCGGTCGGAAGTTCAAGCATACTGTGCAGTATCCCAATTTACCGTCAGCTTTACGGCCCGTCAAACATACTGAAGATCTTCCTATGCCAAATCCACCAGAATCTTGGAGTTTGGACGAAGAAGAACCTGAAAACACCGGTGTTCTAATTGATGATATGCAATTCGTACAGGAAATCGACAATTATTCACTATTTCAAGCACCAAAATGTTCAACAGAACCACATCTGATTTCACAGTCTGAACTGAATGATTTAGTTCGAGATTTAAAACTAGCAAAATCACAGTCAGAACTTCTAGCATCGAGATTAAAAGGATGGAATCTCCTCGAAGGTGACGTACATATAACTCACTTCCGAAAACGTCAAAAAGGACTTACACATTGTTTCGTTCAAGAAGGGACTTTGGTATATTGCACGGATGTTGACAACTTATTTCACGCATTAAGACTGAAACATGAACCAAGCAATTGGCGCCTATTTATAGATTTTTCAAAACTTAGCTTAAAAACAGTTTTACTTCACAACGGCAATAAATACCCATCTGTACCTATAGATCATGCCGTTCATATGAAGGAATCATACGAGAATATGGGATACCTCCTAAAAGACATCCGGTATAATGACTATGAGTGGTCAATCTGTGGAGACCTAAAAGTGATAACGCTTCGTCTTGTACTTCAGCTGGGGTATACAAAATATTGTTTTTTCTTGTCTGAATGGGGCAGCCGTGCACGAAATCGTCACTATATACAGAAGGAATGGCCACTACGTCAAGCACTACCTCCGGGTCAAAATAATATTACCAACGAACCACTGGTTGATCCTAAAAGCGTATTTCTACCACCACTGCATATTAAATTGGGCTTAATGAAAAATTTCGTTAAAACACTAGATCGGAACGGAAGAGGGTCCTTGTATCTGAAACAGAAATTTCCGAGAGTTAGTGATGCAAAAATTAAATTTGTGTGACCGCAAATACGAGAAGTAATGAAAGATGGCGAATTTGACAACTTGCTGAATGAAGTTGAACTAAGAGCATGGAGAGAGTTTTTACAACAGTTGTGACCAATTTTCTTGGAAATGTCGAAGCTGAAAATTACAAAGGTCTTTTGACTGAATTACTTAGTGCCTACAGAGAATTGGGATGTAACATGTCTTTAAAATTTCACTTTTTGGATGCTCATCTCGATTTCTTTCCGGAAAATTTGGGTACCTTAAGCGATGAACATGGAGAACGGTTCCACCAAGACGTTGCAACCATGGAAAAGCGATACCAAGGCAAATGAAGTCCTAGTTTGCCTGCTGATTACTGCTGGATTAATCCGTGATGCCCCAGAGACCAAATATCGCCGTAAAACATCCGCAACAACATTTTGAAGTAAGTGCAACATTAAGAACATACCAATATTGATATAATTCCGTATAACGTACAACACTTCGTAGGAAATAAAGTGTGGATTATAGAGAAAATCTAAGGTCATTTTCTGCTTTCTGGTGAAATTTTACATAACATACGTCATGTTTTATCCATGTCACAAAAAAAATGGATTTTTGTTTACCAGTGTAATTATTAAATGTATGGGATTTTTCGCCATTTTCAAATTGTTACAATATACAGTGTATAGTAGTAATGAAAACGTTAGACTAGTATCTTCCTGTTGTTTGATATGTAATTGTTTTTTAATTATTGCAGTTAGGGTTTGAATTTATACTAGCAGTTCACTTAATTAAAGATACGGAAGTAGTCATATTCTAAAAACACAACAATAAATTGTACGTTAAAGGAACATGCGTACCTAATTTGCATTTCGTTTGCTGCAATTTTTAAGGCACACTCACAGGGTTAATCTTGATTAAAAATCCACAAATCAATAAATTAAAATCATATTATTTAATACCGATTTAAAATAAACTAGTGTGTGAAACATTTGTTATTTTGCATTTTGAAAAGTGCTTATAGATATTATCTTCGAATAATACACCACAATGTGGTTATTAGTTGTGTCAATGCAAGATTGGTGTATTAACAAGTAATCAAACAATATTAATAACAATGTCAATACTTAATTTGGTAAGATATTGTTTTATAAAATATGTAGCCTACTACCTAGTACTTTTAATTTGATAAATGCTGTCAAAAAATATATCATATAGCCAAATTAATTAATTAATAATAATAATAATTCCCTTTGTCATAACCATATTGGCAGTTGTTATAACATTTGTAATGTGTATTTGGTATATGATTGTGGCACAACATAGTAGAAAAGTGTTTAAGTTAAGTTTTATCCCACAACTACTGTTGATAAGATAAACTTGTGTCACATTTTTTAGATTTTTACACTGATAACCCAATACTTGTTTATTTACTGAAAATACAAAGACAATAATCATAGAACACCGTCTTGCAAAACTTGCAACAGTTTTTTAAATGTGGTTGAAAGCTGCCACAGTTGAAAAATACTTTAAAAACACTTGACCTTCGACTTGAAATTTTCCTTGGGAATACTGTATAGTATGTCCCACCTTAAAAAGAATGCTAGCCAGGCTTGCTAGCTAGGCCCATAATTATTGTTAGGCGATAGCTGCGATGGTGTACCTGACCTATAGCTATATATTGCGCAACACCCTATATAGAACTCTGTACAGCAACTGGATGTTTGCAAATATAATAAATAGTGGTGTGAAAAAGACATTGTTGCCTAAATCACTTAATCTATTATTCTAAAAATAATTAAGTGATTAGAAATTGCTTAATGTCCATTTCGAACTAGTTTGTATTACAAATACCTTTCCTATTCTAACTATACATACCCTGCACTGAAGTTGGGACGTTTATTTGAGATTTACATGCCATCAAAGTTGCACCATGTCCTCATGTCATGTCATAGAAGAAACAGATCAAATTATCCAACGGAAAGCTTTATGCAATCATTTCTTATCATAACGCAGGAGCTTTCACCCGTGAAATCGTTAATAAAGTGCAGTGTAACCAATCGCATCGTTCGAGTAATTAGGAAGTATGCCGAAATTGAAAAAACTGGAGTAGCTGACCAAAAATAGGTTCTACCAGAGATGATGCTGTATTAAGAATAACCAGTCTATGTGATAGGAGCCTCAATTCTACAGAACTGATCAAATTATGATCAGAAGCTACTGGTATGAGTTTGTGTACATCTACTATGAGAAGAAAACTTCTTAATTTTGGACACTGAGAATCTAGAGCGCGCAAGAAGCTTTTGAGAAACAGAGACAGCCCTTTGCGATGCGCTGGACATCACAACAGCGCAAAAGTTTGTCACGCCTTTAATCTTTACTATATACAAAAATTGGTTGAATTACAAAAACAACCTCATCACTCCGCCACTGTTTAGGTAGACAATTACACATTGACAGATGCCAGATTCCCGGAAACCCAATCGAAGAAGGAGTAGTTTCAAAACAATTAATTAATAGGCGCCACCGACTTATAATTTTCTAGCATCGTCCGAGGTGGTAAATGAAAAGTTATATTATTTATATCTGTCCGCTACGTAGACTTAAATCCAAATACTTCGTCGTAAAATAAAAGACAAGTTGCAACCAAATCACTGTTTACTTAATAAACCAACAAAACCCATTCACAGTTCTAAAATTTCTATGCAAGAACAATGATTTAAAATAAAAGTAGAAGTCCCAATTCTACGTTACTCTACCGGAATATAACGAAAATTAACTTGGCAACACTCAAACAATTTTAGGACCTTTATAGCCCTACACGACCATATGCTAGACATTTTTAGCGCATTCCGTAACTTCGAAGGCCTTCGCGTCACGAATACATGCGTGATCAACGATCAAAAACTATCGTCAAGGCGTGAACTCTTACAAACGCAATATCAACCCACTATTGGAGTACCCTGTATATCTGCTTTACGTAAAATTGGAATATGGAATATTACAATATTATTTCATATGTACACATAACCCCAATTATATCCCAATGACACAATCCGTTGATCCCATTCAATCAATAAATTAATTCTTAAATAAACATAACGAAATCGTAAACAACAAGACAAGGTTATACAGTTTTTAAAAATGCACTTCCCTTGATCAATACGTAACGGCAATCAGCTCGACCGTACACCAGACTCTGTATCCATAGAGCCAGGTGTCCACTCGGTTCGGGAAAATCCCTCACAAGGTTACTCGGCCAGAACAGCGTATCAATTTGAACAATACGTATAAATGTAGAGTTTTTCTACTGCATCATCTTAATTTCTGGAAGTCCCGCTGTACGAATTTTGCCTAATTAAATTTATCAGTTGATGGACTCTGGCATAACACCAAACCAAATCTTCTTTACCGGAATAAATTTTATATTGGAAAATAAATTCCTCTAGATTTGTTTCCCTTCAACTATGGGAAAAGCTCCTGTGTGAAGTGACTCTCAAAGCGGAAAACTAATTCCCAATCGACAAACGATTTCAACAAATAATTCACTATTCACAATAAACGTCCGGTAAGGTTGACAACGTTTAACCCACTGACCTAATTACGGAAAACTGTCTTTTAGAATCTCCTTCCCCAAAATTTTAAACTCAATATCGCGCAGCGTCGTCTTGACCTGAACGAACTTCGAAATATTAAAATTCCTATATACGTAAAACGGGTTGTCTTCTGTTAGGCGCGGAAGTCGTTACAAGTTGCTATTCGGTAATGAATCCACTTTAATATTACTAATCATTTCGTTACTATGTACGTCAGTAGTTTTTCTGGGGAAGAATATTCACAAAAATGCGCACTTCCAACAATAAAACACCCAACCTGTGGTATGGTGTGGGGATGAATGTCTGCTGAAAGAGTTGGTCGACTGCATGTCATTTCTGGGATGATAATTGCCACCAAATATATTAAAGTGCCGCAGAATAAAATATTGCCTAATGGGAAAGGTTTGCTTGTTGTGATGCAATCTTGGATGGCGACCAATAAACTCCATAGAATGGATGGGCCAGCACAATCCCCAGACCTTAATCCCATGGAAAATTTGTGGCAAAGAATAGCTAACATCATTTGAAGAAAACGCCGACAAGAAATTATTAAGCAAAGCGGTCATCAAAGCGACGACGATTGTTCAACAGAAACACGTTTGGATGGCGTAGGCGCGACTTAATCATGATGACAATTGCATGCGGTTGTTGAAAGTGTTTACTGACGTATTAGTGAGGTTCCTCTCAAATTTCTTTGTAGTTGCTTCTTTATGTGCATTTTTATGGAGCTTAGAAATGGCATTTACCATGAAACCTTCGTCCAAATCTAATATGCGTGCTATTATTCAATTTTTAACCGCACAAGGACGTCAACCACTAAAAATCCACGAGAGAATGAAAGCTGTCTATGATGACTATAATTATTCTTACTCAGCAATGGTTGAGTGGTGCAAAAAAGTTCGACAAGGAAGAGAGTCGACTAAAGAATTGGCTCGTCCAGGACATGTTCATGTTGCACCTTCAGATGAAAATGTGAGACGTCTGGAAACTGCTTTACGTGCAAATAGACTCATTAAAGTCAGAGAACTTTCTGAACTGATGAGCATCACTACAGGAAGTGTTCATTCCATTATTCATACTCTTGGTTATCACCACCAGCACCACAAAGTTGCTGCTCAGCGGATTCCTGCTGATCCACAGCTGTTCAGGAATACAGCTGCTTACTGACCAAAAGAATTTTCGTTCAGCGCTGTCACTGCAGCATTTGATGCGCTACCAAGAAGAAGGCAATACCTACCTTTTTACACCATATCGTTGCCCGTGATGAATTTTAATGCTATTACTTTGAACCGGAATCGAAGCGTCAGAGCATGCAGATTCTTCGAAGCTAAAAAAATTCCGATCTCAAATTTCAGCGGGAAAAATAATGTTAACCGTGTTTTTTGATAATCAAGGTGTATTACTGTTGGATTTTAAAGAGCCTGGTGTCAGCAACATCAATGCTGAACAATACGTGGACACCTTACAACGTTTACATGTCAGCATTAAGAATGAACGTCCCGGGAAACTCAAAAACGGTGTCATTCTTCTGTATGATAATGCTCCCCCGCATGTAATCCGAGTGATTCAAGACATGCTTACGCATATGTGCTGGGAAGTGCCTTTCATGTGTTTGGCCCATTACAACAATCGCTAAAGGGACAGCGATTCACTTCGGACGCTGAAGTGCATACTGGTGTTAGAGAATGATTCCTTCAACAGCCTCAAGCATTTTAGCAGGGAATCAATAGATTGCACGACAGTGCGACTCATGCCTTAATGTTATTGGTGATTGTTTTTTAATCGAGTCAATAAAAATATTGTAAAAGCCTGTAAACGTGTTTTTAAGTAACTATACACATATATTACTGCGTTTGAATAACCGTGTACGTAGACTGACAAAACATTTTAAATATCATTTTAATAGAAGTTTTCCCCAATTCCTCAAATGATGCAGGACTATTTTACGCCACTGTAGATTCATTGTAATCTGATCTAATATATATTTACTAACTATTTTTTGCCATCATACACAGGAATAAGTACCTACAAATTGTAATATTCCACTACATATGTAGTTAAAATAATCAGTCAAGTGAGTTATTTGCCTATCATTGAAGCAAACCGACTTTTCCAACTAAGAATAATATTTAGCAGGGGTAACTTTTTAACGATTAGATGACCAACATTCACTGCAATATTGAAAAAAAATAATAACTTTACTATAGTTATTAAATCACTATAGAAAACACTGGCATTTTGTTGGGGCGTAGGAAATATTTAGAATCGTATGGCAGAAGTCAGTGAATTGGATTAAATTTGACTTAAATTTAATCAATGCAATGTTTGCTGTATTATCTGTTGTATTACTGCATTTTCCAACAAGTGTCTCTTTTTTTTTGTTCATCATATTCCACTACTGGCAATACAAATTTGAAATATGTTGTACTGGAATTTTTTTAACTATCAAAATTTTCCTAGTTTACGTTTCGCAAATGCAATACTTTATTTTCTAATCAACTACACATGAAAAAAAAACGACCTGCAATGCTAAAATATTTTCCTACACCCATGTTGGAAGCCCGCCGGCTGACTAAGAGAGTGCTGGCATTTACTGTGCTTTAAAATTACGCATACGTTAAAAAAGCATCTAAAACAGTTATCAGAATAGAACATTAACTACCTCACCATTTTCTTCATTGCTACCTCTGATAAGCCCTAATGAACACTCGCCTGTGCCATCGCTAATGCAACACTGATAATCTCCGCATGGATTGATTCAGTAACCTATATTCACTTTTTAACCCACATTCTGATAAAGGCCTCCGTGCGGGGCACTAGGCGACACCAGGAAATTGTAGTAAGGGATGTCCACAATGTAAGCCTGGGATGCCCCCGTACTGTTGACGTCATAGATGCGTCGTGTCACTTCGCTCGATGCTAATTTGGACTTTCATAATAAATAATCACATTATAACTAGTTTATTTTTGTTAAATGGTGAAAAGACTACGGAACGCTAATGTACCTGAATTGCAAATAATTTATTGATTTAATAAAGCATGTGTCGGTGCACAACCTATTAATTAATTGTGGAAGGTTGGTTTTCAATGTTTCAGTTTTATTTATTAGCTTATTTAAAGTAAATACGTAACATAATTGTATATAATTTGAAATTACAATAAAGTATATTATAGTTCGTTTGAAAATGGGGTGGAAAAAATTAGGCAACCAATCATACAGATGTCTTAGTTACCTAGATTATAACTTTTGTTTTTAATAAATACTAATCCAAAAGCAGTTATTCAGTTGAAATTATTTTGTCGTTTTTTATATTACAGGTTATGTTGGTTATTAAGGTTATCTAGCTCGTTAGGTTATTTAAAATAAATATTATACATTACAAAATCGAGCTTCTAACTAAATCTACAAAGAACATTAACAGAACATATATTAAAC
>JABXWE010083558.1:0-11207 GCA_014611495.1 Limonius californicus
CAGAACAAGCCGAAAGAAGTAAATTCGCGAAAGAAATTTCCAGCCTGATGGAATTAATACAATAGGACAAAGTTCACGGCCCTATTCTCCTTTGGAAAACATGTTAATAAATCTTAAGAGAACACTCAGCCGAACACGGTGCACAAAAGAGCAATTTTTGAGAAGAAAACAAACTTTGAAGCAATATCGCGCCAAAAGTGTTTCAGGGCTACCATCTCAAACGAGCAAAAATGACAAAACTACTCATATAGTTAATTAAAATACTTTGAGAGTTGCACTCCCAATTACTCAAGTAATTAAATGCTTGATTGCCGAGCTCCAGGGCTGTTGGGAAAAGGCAAAACCGACAACTAGTTTAACCTGTAAGTTCGCTTTCCCGGTTAGTAAAGGAGGTTATCAAATTCATAATCCGAAACGGTTCTTGCGAATACAATCTTGTTATGCCGTTTACTCTAACTCATGCAATCAATTTTACCCCTTATTTTAGACGGTTTGGAAACAAACGGATTTTCGGTCTTAAACGCGCATCTAACAAACTTTAGAGATAATTGGAGGATCAATAAAATATTTCTGGAAATAATTGTGCGCTTAAATAATTTTGAAGGAAAAGGATTAAATTTTCTGTGGTTTATAAACCAAACAGAAAGATATTTTACTGGAATTAAGTTTACCCTTACATAAACACATAAAAAGTATCTCGGTCGTTTTTCTTTGTATTCGGTACTGTAGATAAGCCAACTTGACGGCCGTTTCGTGTTCTTAAACGTTATTATCTGGAATAACTTTCTGAAACTAAAACTTCTCGGTAGAAGTAACTTTTCATGTAGAAGCTCATTTGCTCATTTCTTAATAACCGTTTCAATAAATAAGTAGCTAATCCATAAAATGAGTCTCAAAATAACAAATAACAAAAAAGATAAATCATGAGATGAGTAGTAACTATAGAGATAGAATTATAACTAAAATTGAGGTAGAACTTCCCACTGGAAGTAGGGTAAACTCGCGTTAGTTCGTGCTATAAGTAACTCCGTGATAAATTTTCTAATATTTGCCACTGAGTTACCAGCAAGTATTGTTGATTGCCTATACTACCACATTAAAGAGCTGTTATTCACCATTCTTTTAACATATAATTTGTTAGTGTTGAATGCAGTAGATCAGCTGTCAGCAGTATTTTCTTTAAAAGTAAGTAATCTTTATCAGTTTTTTATGTAGCTTTACTCTGATGTTGCATTTAATTGATCAACTATGTTAATAATAGGTCTAGGACGCTGAAAATTGCTCGCAAGGTAGATAACGTGTTGGTTAATGAATATACCTATAACCTCAAAGGGCACGGTTTTCAAAGCGGGAAAATTTAGCGATCTTAGGAATCGGAGGGAAATTCTTACTTTATTCTTTTCTAAAATCGTTGCTTCTGAGCAGTGATTAGTAACTTGAGTCAGAATTTAGACTATTTGGTGATGTAAACGGATAATAGCAGTGATTGTTATTTAAGTAATACCATAGGCTAATAAATAATATAAAAATATTTATTAGCCTATGGTAATACATATGTTACATTTTTAGACGCCCCCTCAAAAGAAAATTGTGAAAAAAAAATCTAAAGACACATTTGAGAGGAAATAATACCCTTCGCGCACTATGCAAGATGCATTAACAAAAATAAAAGATGAAAATTGGTCAATTTACAAAGCTAGCAAACATTTCCAAATACTTGGAGCATATTGAAAGATTACAAATCTAAATTCTTAAAGGCAATAATTGACCAGCCTCAAGATTTCACCTTAATCTTAGTAAAATGGGAAAACCATTTGCTTTGAATGTTGATTTGGAATCAAAGCTTGTTCAATATGTTGTTAAAACGCAAGAAATGGGAATTGGTCTTACAGTAAACCAAATCAGGCATGTAGCCTATAGATTAGTTGAAAAATCAGGAACTTTTTAACATTTTAACAAGGAAAAAGAAATGGCTGGATGGTATTGGTGGGGAAAATTTAAAGAAACGTATGGTTTGGCATTGAGACAACCGGAGAATCTTTCGATGAATAGGGCAAACATGGCAAGCCGTGAAAATCTTAACGATTTTTATGATAAGTTGTATGATCTTGCCCAAAACTTGGGAATTACAAATTTACCTGACCGTGTATGGAACGTCGATGAAACGGGCCTCATCTATGTTATCAAAGCAAACCGAATTGTGACTCTTGTAGGAAGAAAGTATATTTATAAACAAAGCTATGCTGAACGAGGAATAACCACCAATGTCCTACGATGCATTAGTGCCTCCGGTCTTTCGGTGCCCCCTTTAGTAATTTTCAAGGGAGTGAGGATGATGGAAGGTTTGTGTGAAGACATGGTTCCTGGTAGTTTGATTCGTTCATCAAAATTAGGATAGATAAACACGGAATTGTTTGTAGAATGGTTCAATCATTTCCTAACTAGCATTCCTCCAGGAAGACCTATTATTTTAATTATGGATTCGCATGCAAGCCATCTCAGTCCAGAAATTCTATCACTTGCATCTGACAATGACATCCACATTATAACTTTTCCAGCATACACAACACCCTTGTTACAACCTTTGGATGTTGTTGGAGTTTATAAATCTTTAAAGTCGGCATGGAAAAAAGAATTGGATGGTTTTTTGCGCAACCATCCAGGGAAGAAGCCAAGAAGGTTCGACTTTAATCGAATGTTAAAACCAGCTTGGTTTTCAGCTTTTCTACCAAATATTATTATTCACTCTTTTGAAAAGACCGGTGTGTTTCCTATAAACAAGAACGCAATTTCCGATGAAGCATTAGCACCTTCTCTTATAACAGCAAAACATCCAAGTGCTGCAAATTCTCCGGTCCCCTCCAATATTTCAGAAGAAGTAGAGGATTTGCTGCAACTTCCTAAGTCTCAAAAGGAACATATTAGTCCTCCTGATTCTTTGGCGAAAGTGAAAACATCAAGTCCTCGGGTTAAAAAATCTTCTCAACATGGGAAACGAGTAGCCGGTGTTCAGTCTGGAAAGCCATCAAATTCAGAAAATGGAAATTTGTCAACTCCTCAGCGTAAAAAGTCTTTTCAATTTGGAAAGAAGACTAAAGAAGATTGGTTTTGCGGAGCATGCGGTGAGAGCTACAATAATGATGTTGTAAATAAAACTGGTGCTAAGTGGATCCAATGCAACCTCTGTGTAATTTGGTGCCAAAATACCACAAACAAAGTACATTTTATTTGTGATGGATGTATGGATACCGATTCTGACGAATAAAAATACTATCACGAACTTACCAACACAGTATCACGAAGTGGCCAGAGGTACCACGGAGTTACCAGTAGTTATAAGCATTATACCTTTTATAATTTTTTATTAAATTTATTAACAATAAAATTATAATCTATAGTAATAATAAAATCATAAATAAATGAAATTGACTGGTCATCAGAAATCAATTATTTGTGATTAACCCCAAAATAACGAACCAACTTGGAAATATATAATTTCAAGGGTATAAGAAAAATAGATATTTCTAAATTTCCATAAATTTTCTATTTCATAGCATCAGCGTAAAAGATAATCATCTACAATCAATTCCAGACTGACTACATTCCACTGGTATTTACAAGTTACTTTACATGATATATAAAATACCTATACGACCTTGAAATGTATGAATTTTAAGATTCAAAAACCATACCGTAAGATAATCTGTTTAGTGGTCGCAAAGTCTTGCGTCTTGCCGTTACACATTTATATGGAAAGGTAAATAATTGCACAGCCGTATATGAACATATAGTGCCATTGAATGTGACCTTCAAAACGCAAATTTCAGCCTTAAACCCAATCTTCTCCTTGGTACTGGATTAAATAATCTATTACTAGTTTTAACCTATCCAAACCATCTTGAAATCCAGGAATTTCACGCTTTAATAACAAACCACAAACTCTGAGCAAATCAGTGTTTTTGTGGCTTCATAACATCATATACTAATTTTTATTCTTATTAAACATTTACATTTCCTGGTTTTAAGAAAATAATATAATTTCAAAGACCCACACTGGATTCGACCTTCAAAATGGAAATTTCAAAGAACTCTTCAGAGTCACATCAAATCATAGTTTTTGTGCTACAAGGAACAATTTGTTTTTCTAAATTTTTATTGTTGTTAGTTTTGATGTAGTAATGCTATCTTAAAATGTAACCTTCAAGATTTAGCACATAAAATATTAAGTAAAATGTTCCTTTTCATAGTAGTATCCATAGTATCTATTATCAGTCCCAAAATAAAAACCTTGAAATTGTCTACTTGATCGTTATTGAAAATTATGCTTTTCTCTTACATAAATGTACGGTTTTCACGTTATTACTGATAGCATACAAATTTCAAGGTAACTTACCGATAAACAAAATATGTCACTTCATATTAAAATGGATAAGAGATTATAAGTGGAAAATTGTTACACAACTAAAATTGATGGACATAAAAATTATGAGAATAATACTAATTCAAAAGTAACCTCTACGTTAAACACGGTGTTCCTTTTCGAAGTATTACTAGAAGGAAACTGTCTATTATAAACAGAAAAATAGTCACACGTTGACCTTCATAATTTAAAGTTATACGATAAAACTCAAGGTTATACAAAAATTGTAAAATTCCAAGGTTATTTGAAAAATTTCAAAATACGAAGGTTTATCGAAAAATTGTGTTTTTATTTCGTTCCAGTGCCCTTTCCAAGTGAATGTCCCTTTGGCATATACGAATTTTATGGTCATATAAAATGTACATAAATGTAATACCATCTACAAACACATACCCATCCAATGCGTTTAGCAGTGTACTTTTTAAAACACAAATTTTGAGATAAGCCCCACTTTAAACCATATTTTTCTGTCCATATTCTATCCGTATATAATACAATCGATTCCAGTTAAATGGGCTACTAGTTATTTGGCCCAAACCTTAAAAACAGAAACCAAAAAAAGGAAATAACAGTCAAATGACATCGCTTATTTGGAACACCACTCCATTTAATCAGAATTTAAGATCAAAATATGTAATATAATTAGAAAACTTGTATATATAGCAGCCCTTTAAACGTGTTTTTTAAAATCTTGTTCATCAAACATCTCACATGTTTCCTGTCGGTGCGGCGCTTGAGATTCACATGCTGACTGCCGGAGATTCACACAAACACCTTGTTAGGCGTGGTAGAGCATGGTAGAGTTAACGTATATTCAGTAATAGCTACATCAAGCTTTTTTACATTTTATCTAAAAATGTAGAACCCTGGCAAGATGCCAAGAAATACCTCGACACTTTCAAGTAAAATTAATTTGCTGGAAAAGCCGGCCACTTAATACAAATAATCCTCGGCATATTATTTTTCTGTTATTTGTATTTTGTTCAAGAATTTACTAAAGTCTAAAATACTAATTCTTTAATTTTGTGTGGAACTTCGCATATTCAGGACAGCTGATCAATTGGGCCAAAACGTTCTAGTTCCAATGTACCCCAATTAAGCAGAATCGACTATAATTAGTAAGTTAGTCTCAAAATAATGAATAACGTGATTTTGAACTCATAAATATTGCACAAAATGTGGTGATCCTTAAACAAACTATAAGATTGTTTAACAAATATATTCCCAAGGTCACACCAAACTCGATATTAGACCATGGTATTTTGGCTTTCCATTATTAAGTAAACGAAATAACAGAACTTGGATTTTGATATGCAAAAAATCGATCTACATTTGGATTAATACTTTTACTGGATATTTGGTAAATACCCATGGAGATTTAATCTTTGGTATCTTCTTAAATGTTATTCATATATATCACGTTGAATCGTCAATGTCAAGATTATACAAATATATCATTTTCAAGGTCGTACATTATCTATGCATATTAACTTCTTCAAGTCATTTCCCATGGCCTCTTAAATGCAAATTTCAAGGTTATGCGTGGTAATTCACTTCACAGGAGCATAACAATAATTTATTTCTAATATCAAAATTGAAATTTATCATAATTATTGTTATCAATACCATAGTAAAGTTACCTGAAATTTCGTGTTGTCCACAAAACAAAGCTCTTAAAGTGCATATTTCATGCTCTATTTATTTTTCAAATCTTCTATTTTGCAACAACAGCTTTCAACTCCATTCCTCTAAACCTAAAGCTATTAACCAGGAAGCAATTTCTAGTATTTAAATTACAAAATGAAATTGATATCAAAGTATGGATCGAATTACTCAACTAAAATAGACAATAATTAGAAAGTGGACAATCAAATATTAATTAACTCCTAATTACACCAGCACCATTCTAGTTCGATTTCAATCGAAATTTACCAAACACCAAAAATTAAAAAGAAACTTATATGAAATAAAAATAGTTTCGAAAACCTTTTTGGGAATTCGATTGGATCGATTGTATCGATTGCTTTCTACCAAATGAAGTGATTGAAATCGCGGTGTAAATTGAATAGGGCGGATGTTATCGTTTCCTTCACAATTTCAGAGAAGCATTTTGATCGAATAAATGGCTGATTTGATTGAAATTGTCGAGGATGTAACAGCACTGACTGATTTTAGGTAGTCCAAAAGTGAGTTGTCTGTCGGACGCGAAACCACTCTAATGGATTAAGATTAGGATTTCAAGTGCAACAAGAGGATTTAATGAAACTGCCACCGACTTCGAAATACATTATTAAAAAGTTGAGGCGAATAAATTACCTGAAAATTATTTCAGCTTCTTATCCCCGTTCGGAGTTTCGTTTTATTAATTAGCCAATAAATTAGAAGGCAAATGATTTTCCCGAATCGAAAATTCTCGCGTTTATCAGTAAATTAGTTTTCTAAAGTTTAAATTTGAACGTCAACCAATATTTCATTATAAAAAGCTTTTTATGTGATAGCTTTATAAGTAAATTTTCTACCGCATGACGTTTCTTGTCGTTATTTTTAATTTAGCCCGAATTTCTTTTCGAAACGCGCCCATTTTCGAAGCCTTAAAATCATTTTCAGCGGAACGATGTCCCCGCTGTGCGTGCTCTTTATATCCTAATTTTCAGATTATAATTCATGCCTTGAACGAGTTTTCGACGCCGTTAAGCTCGCATGGAGACGGCGTTCTTCCGCTATGTCGAATAAACGACATTTCTGACGCCCACATGTTGCAGTTTTTAATAAAAGCTTTATGGGGAAACTCGTATTAATCACCAGGACAATTCAATTTTCTCCAACCTCTTCAACCTTCCCGTTATATTTATAAATCGAAATGGAATTGTCACTTATAGTAAAAAGTAATACCCCACTTTCTGTTATAAAAATATTTTGCGACTTGGCAGCCATCCAATAACGAATTTGCCGATTTAATAGCATTTGTATGGAGTTAAACGAAAACCAATAATGTGTATGTTTGTATCTGGCCTTTTGCATGTGTTGGGAATTGTATCCATATGAAATACATGAGCTGCTTAAAATAAAGCATTCGACGTTTGAATTTTTATGGATCAGGAAATGGAACCGCGCCAAAAACAAGTGGCCAGTTTAATAATTACGGTTCAATATATATGATACAAATAATGTTTACTAAGTACCTTTATTTTACGACCTAAAAATAACATGGCGCCACGCATTAATGAACGCGATAATTGTCTTCTTAATTATACATAGCGTGCGGAAGTTTTACTTCAACCTTAATTAAACATTTCAATCCAGGAATTATAAGGATGTTTGTCTTGCTATTTACAGCAAGGAAACTTTTCCCAAGGAACATTTGGCATAAAGTTTCTTGTCTCTGGAAAATCTAGATTTTCCTCGAATTTGCAAATATTGAACTCGACAACCACCATTGAGAACAGGAGAGCTACAGGTGTTCAAAACTGTTCTACTCCTAATTGATAGGACTGCGCATTATACACTACAATTGCCACATTTGTTATTTTAATGGGTATTCCAAAGTTGTAAAAAGCATTTGTATATTGCACCGCGCAAGTTTAATGACTGTTAAGAGCAGAACTGTGTAAATAAATACAGCTTACTCTTAAGTGCTTCTGAAAAGAAAAATTACTCACACGATGACATTCTCATTTCGTTCCTTGGAAATGCATTACTTGGGCAACTATTTTAATCATTTATTTAGCGCTGTGTAATATTCAATGACGGTTACCTATATCTAGATTTTATCTCCATGGCGAACGGCACATGAAATGTACTACTAGCTGAACCCTGGGCTACAACTAACGCATAGTTTCCTTAAACAGTAATAAAGAATCTATCTATGTCGAGGTAAAGGTGGTTATATCACATCTTTGCCAAATTGATTGAAAAGAAATAACATTTCTACAAATTTTACCTTTCAAGGTTGCATTTTTTAAAATCAATTAAAAAATGTATGTGAAGAATCCTAAAATAATTATTTTCTGTCCGGAAAATTTTACATTATAAGATTAATTCTTATAATATTGATTCTTACATCATTTCTATAAACAGATTGTTAAGAACAAGAATTACGAACATCCACCCTTTAAGCGTTACAAATACGGTTTAAACATAATTTTCTAAGTGATTGTAGGAATAATATTTTTGGACAAATTTTTTCACACTTATTGTATGCTCGTATAGTTGTCAATAAAGCTGTTTTCTAAGTATTGTGGTTACTAGCCCTCTTGTGTAATAAATTATGTTTATGGTTATGCCTTTCCAAGACCCGCGACTCGTCGCAGAGCGTTGCTTTTAGGTCAGATTTAGGAAAATTAGGGTAGTGGGTCCGAAGCGGCCGAAGTGGTGGCTTCTCGGACGGGTTCAGCGTTCGCGCGTTCGGTATAAATGAATTAACAGTAAATGTGTGTGGCTTAGTTGATAAATGCACTAAAGTGATGTATACCTATGTATTGGCTACCTGTAAGGTAGTGGGATTGAGCGAGATAAGTAGTTTTTAATTGAAGCTGTAGATAATGCTTTTGCTTATGTAGTACTGTTGAGATAGTACTGTTAGTAATTGTAATTACTGTGTTCTTATGATTGAGGCCTTTGGTACTATGCTTGGGGAGCCAGTGAGCTCTCCAAGGTTCCTGGGGGTTGTGTACCCGCGCAGGATTCCGTTTTAAGCTGCTTAATGCTCGGGAGGGTCGGACCTAATCACTCGGCTTGACCTCGACCTGGTTGACCAGCCATGGCCTGCGGAGAGCCTGTCTCTCACTCTTTTCCTTGTAATGCACGTACGGCGGCCGGCGGAGGTCGTTTGGTGATCACAATGACATGGGCGAACTGAACCCATTGACCGGTGGTACATTCGGTTACCCGGTACCCGTTACAGGTTAGGTACATTAGTCAAGATCTACTAAAGACGGTCCTGTCAGGGACACCCCACCCTGAACAAGAACTACTAGCGACGGTCCTGTCATGGCGCCAAAGGCAAGCTAAAATTTGCGACGCGGGATCCTACGGTGGGACACCCGACCCCCTGTGAGTAGAAATGTAGGAATTGAAATGCTAATATAGTAATGCATTATTGCTTGTGTGTTCCATGCTTTGCTGGTGTGTGCTGAAATGGGGTTGTGACTTTGTGTGTTTACTTTATGAGTGCACCGCATGCATGTCTCAAGCCGTCAATTCCTGAGTTCCCAAGAATTTAGTCTTGATGAGTACACCTAACCGATTTCGAGACCCTATCGGTGAGATGTTTAGTGATTTATTATATTTACGTTGTAAAAATTCCGTCCCGGTGCGAAAAAGATCCTCCTAGATGATGCTGCAAATCATCCTTACAGTTGACAGTTTTACAGTGAATCACCGTCACCTTATGGAGAGTTCTAATATTTACTGATATTTGTTATTGTTAAGTGTTTCCCAAATTAAATAATATCCGACAGCGGTCTAATTAAGCCAACGGTGGGCCTGCCGGCGTATAAGACGGTTTGGATTTATTATAAAGATATTTTTTAATCTGAACCAAAATAATACCTGTACATATCTAGAGGAATAATAAACTGATTTTTGGATTATAGTACAATTGTATTAACGTGATTTATTTAATTATGCACTTCGGTTGTCGAAATTGAAGGTTTACAGCATTTCCTTAGTTCATTTTGATGTAAAAACGGGCAATTCATGGAATTTTCCTAAAGCTACTACAAAATAGGAAGCTGTGAGCCAGTGAACTGTTAACGAGTTATTATAAATACCATGCAAAATTTCGAATATAGATTTGCTGAAATCTCTCGCACCTAGTAAAAGTTAGCGTTTGGATTTCCTGACAAACCAGGATGAATATTTTATAAGTTCTTTCGAGATGTTTAGTCAATAGCGGTACAGTCTACCAAGTCTAGTTGGTCTACTACAATAATGCTGGAAAAAATAACAATTTTCCATCCAAATCAAGAATTCCATAAAACAATGATAGGCAGTATATCATTAAAGAAGATGCAATAAACATACCATACTATTTTCTTTACATTTGAAACGTGTTTTTACTGCTCAAGTGTTGGGTTTATTATTTCTGTACCTAAAAATAACAATTTTCCATCTAAATATAGAATTCCGTAAATAAATGATCGGTATTATACCATTTAAAAATGCATAAAGCACACCATACCAGTTTCTTGTAATGCAGAATCACAACTATAATACATCATAAACTCCAAATAGTTTTAAAAATGTAGCGCGAATGTACCCCATTTGGATCGTTTTTAATGTGCAAGTCTTTCTAAAGAGTCACTAGATAAGTGAAGTAAAGCATTTTCAAGATTATTGTATTTCACTTTAGAGTTATGTAATTAAAGTTACATTGCGTCAGCTGAGTTGCTAAATTTGGTGTTGAAAAGGAACGAACTAGTGTTGTAATTTTGAATTCCCCGCCACTGAAGAGAACATAAAATGGTAGAATATTTTGCTGGCTTACTAGCTCTCGTTTTATAACTGTAGACATTCTTTAGTTATCCATAATTCAATCTAATCTAAGTTAACTTATCTAAGATATCAATGCAAAAAATTTTAAAGTCAATTCGCGTGACGAGAGTGTTACAGAATTTTTTATTTAGAATGAACAGTGTTTTTTATTTAAGTAAACAGTCATTTCAACGTAGTGATATCTGGACGACTTGGATGTATTACAACGGCTTTGGGAATATTTGCAAAATTCCAAATTCAGCTGTATATTGCATTACTATTTATGTATGTAGGAAAGATTATTACAAGCAGA
>JABXWE010083561.1:0-11717 GCA_014611495.1 Limonius californicus
TTATATAAATTGAAATTGTGTAATTTATTGTTTTGTTTTATTGTGTCTTGGGTTAAAATAATTTACTTGGTGACAAGTTGAGCAATTACCGAAGCAAGGTAGGTCAGAACTCCAGGACGGTTCCTGTTTACCTCGTGTTATTTTCAAGGACGAAGGATATTTTAAACAGGTGGCGCCTAGGCTTATCAACCCCCCCCCCTTCTTCGACTGTAGAGGGTCGACCCTTGTCGTTGATACCTGGACCTTGCATCGTAAATGGTAGTTGCGGTTGTATTGCTTCTATTTAGTATAACAGAATTGTCGTCGTCTATTCGACTAGGCGTTACACTATTACACTATTAGTATACTGTCTATGGAAAGTTAAAAATGAGAAATTTATTTAAAATTTAAGAAATATTGGTTAGTATGTTACAAGGACCAAACATTTTCCAAAAACAATGTCAGCAATACAGTGTAGAAAAGATTGGTGGTATAGTATTTTATTATTATCAATAGCATGAAGTTTATTTGAAAGTCTCACTTGCAAAACTGATTAATCTATTTACAAACTAAATCAGAAAATCGCAGTTAATATGCTCTACAAATATATTTAAATGCGCAGGTTGTGTATTTGCTTCTATAACTGTGCTAATTTTGTTCACGGTCAGCAAATAAAGTATTCACATATTTAGCATATGGCAGAACAGCGTAAAATTTACTCCCTAAGAGCCATCTCTTGCTAGATTACTAAATACATTTTCTTTAACTTACAGTCCCCCCCTCCCCCCGGAACCGCTTTCGCATTACTTCAGGGAGGGCGGGTGTTCCTTACAGCCTAACTATGCATGCAACATGCACCCTAAACTTAGCCGGGGTTCGAACACGCGGTCGATCGGCCGTATTTCACTGTGACCTCGAGTGGCAGCGCGTATTCGCACTGCTCCACCGAGGTCCCTTTGCGTAGTAGCTGTGGTAAAACTAAAACCACATTTTTTATTTACCATTTAACGGTCTATAGTTCCCTTAAAATGCATTTTCGAGACTATGTTTATTAAAACTTTTTTCTTATTTTGACGAGTACAACTAGCCATAAAAGTTTGTTATCCTATTTTTGTTACACCCTGTATAACCGTGAAATTTCACTTCACTTCAAACTATATTTTGAATGGATTGCCACGAATTGTTGTCTAATTGTGAAGAATTTCCAAACTGATATCTATAAATTAGTTTTTTCAATATATCCAATTTTACGGCCCATTTATCTTTAATTCGCATTGTAACCACAATTACGGGTTTCTTAAAAGGAGAAGGTGAAATGTTTCAGGAAGAAGAACATAAATGTATCATTTAAATATGTGCATAAAGTTACTACACTGCAGTTTTTGTACGTCGTTGTGAGAACGTTTTAGAAGAAGAAATTGTGTCTGTATATTTTATTAACCGGAATAGTTTAGTTAAGTAGTTTTAAAATATAGCTAAAAGTGAAAGCAGACTGCGTACATACACCTAAATATACTGTCGATATAAAGCATAACTGAAATGAAACTTATTAAAGAAACAACTGAAGTTAATTGTAAACCAGTAGCAATTTTTAATTATGAAGTAATGGTCTGCTGAACAAGTTATGCCGATAATTAGTAACGGAAATAATAATCATTTATAAACTGAGTAAATGTAAGTTACAGTAATTATTGTAGACTGTTTTTTCTACATATACTTTCTTGAACTGCTTTTCAACCACATATCCGATTAACCCATGTGGTGGAAGATGCAGATACATTACAGGGTAGGCCAGCTAAGTTGTCCCGCCTTATAAGTGGTTTACGTAACCCGAAATACATGTATCACAGTAATTGAGATTATTGAATTTTTTAGAGGGTAAAAATGGATCCTATTTGCTCGACGTCAATATACTAAAGTTTTACTAATTCAGTTACATTAGTGTTTAATAAGAGAACCATACAGTGGTGCAGCAGTACTATAGAGAAAACTCAACACGTAAAAAACAGCAAGAAATTACTAGCAAAGTTTTATTTATTTCAGTAAATGTTCAAAATTGCTTCCATCCACTTCTAAACATTATCTAATTCATTTTGAAAAACTACCTTCGCAGTCGAGCAAGTGTGTCAGGTGTTATTGATGTACATGCTCCAATTAGTTTATTGTGTATATCATGCTCATTTACTACCGGCGTTAGGTATATTATTTCTTTGATTGTACCCCAAAGAAAGGAAGTAGAGTGGAGTGATATCGCAATTTCTTGGTGAACATGAACGCACAGTTCCTCGTCCAATCCAATTTTCTACAAATACAATACTTATGCAATTTCCAACAATTCAATTAATTGGTTTGGTGCAATAAATGTACACGTACGAAATAAGCAGTTTTCAGAAAAAGCAAAAACTGTACTGTTTTTGCAGCAAATGTACTCGAGTACTAGATCATAAAAATTGATATACTTTAGCTAAATTCGTGAATTTATGTACCGTTTTTGACCCAAACAACGCAGAACATGCTAAAATATCAACAGTTGTATATACCTCATTTTTAGCGGAAATGGCGTTTGTACTGCCCTTGCAACCAGGGCAGCTATATGTTGGTATCAAAGTGTTTGTTGTACATTGAATTTTCATGGAACAAGTTTGGTGTAATAATATGGGTACCTACTATTTACATCATACTTTTACAGAAAAGAACAAAAATCCAGTGCGTATTCTTTTGTACGTAATAGCGTAAGTTATTATTATATTCACTTCACCGTTGTTTATAAATTTTGGCATATCGTTAAACAATACGCAGTTCAGGTAAAATTGATCAAAAGATGCTGATTCTGAAAGAAATTACAAATTTTCAATATAACGTGATAGGTATAAAACACATTTGATTTTAGAATTCTTCTAACTAAAGTTCTAGTAATATCCACATTTGTATTTAGAACTCTTATACTTACATGGGCATTCTCAATCACCGTCTTTAAAATTGCTGGTTCATTTTCCATGAGCGCAATCGTTCTGGGCCTATATCTTTTGGAATTAACAAAGTCCTTCGTTTCTCAAATAATTTTGAAGGCGTCTAAATATGTTTTCAGACGGTGGTCTTCTAGTTGTATGGCACCTTGTATATACATTTCGTGCTACGGCCTCATTCCCGCGGAATTATAAAATATATGCTATAAACCTGTTTTCTTGTTATTTGAAAATATTTTACTTGCAATTTAAGTACGATGATGGTTAATCAATTATTGTCCCTAACATAGAAGGCATTGACCGGCATATGAATAATTTTTGTGCTATAAACGTCAGTTATTGACATTAATGTAGGCCACGTTGCAGGTGCCCGTGTTCGTGTTTATATAAAAGTTATACATTTAATATTACAGTAGTGCGGGTGATTTGGTCGAAATGGAAAAGTTAGATACCAGGTTGTGATAAAATGCCTTTTTAAGAAGGGTTTATCGCCACCGGAAGTTAAAAGACATGTTGTACTCCGTCATATCAAGTAATTAAGAATTGGTGCCGGGATTTCAAATTAGGAAGGAAGTTGTGTAAACATGCACCATAGGCTGGACTACCAGAAAGGCATGCCACTTAAAAAATATTGATTTGGTCCATGATATGGTACTGAATGATCGGAGAATTATGGTTAAATATATTGCTGAGACATGTGGCTTTTCGTTGGAAGCGTTGACAAAATTTTGCACGAGGTATTGGGTCTGAAAATTTGAGATTAATAGACACGGATTTGGCTGGATTTTTGGAAAGATCTGTAACTGTAGATGAGCTTATCACTTTGATTCAGAGTCAGAACGGCAGGGTATGTAAACGCGGCATCGTGGTTCCCCGCTCCCACAATAGTTCCGTGTGACTTCATAGGTGGCAAGGTAATGGCAACAGTGTTTTGGGATCTGCGGGAGTTCTTCTTGTTGATTATTTACCCAATATCGGGAGACTATTACGCAAAACTTATACGAAAAGTTCGTGAGGCTATAAAGCAAAATTGGAACATGGAACTGTTTTACCAAGACAACGCTCCCGCTCACAAGAGCTTTGTTTTTATGCTTGCTATCCACATTTTTGGATTTGAAATTTTAGAACAACCCCATATTCGTCAGATCTGGTTCCCAGTGACTTTCAGCTGTTCCCCGTATTCGGGGAAATCATTTTTCGGACGATGAAGAGGTGATGGCTGCTGTGATTGAGTGCTTTGCAGTGCAGGACAAAGTATTTTTCTAAATAAAGTTGTTTCAAATGTCTAAGTCATTTACTTCTATATGGGGATAATAAATGATGAATGACCCTCGTAAGTTGAGCACATGACTTAGTATTGCTATAAGTAGGCAATATTATTCCATTTAATTAAATTGAAAAAAGTTTTGGTTACCATGCTACGAGGCTTGTTCATCTGAAACCCATCTTTGATCAACTTAGACTTGAATACAAATGCAATAACTCAAATGACGTTTGTTAATGTTAGCAGTGTTTGTAAGCAACGGATTAATAATTTTCCGGGGTTTAAATTTGATTCTGACTTTTAACACGTCGATTTTGAAATGCGAGGCTTACAAATTTTATGCGCGCACTCATTGCAGATTCATATGCGAATGCAAGCAGTGTATAGAAATGCATGTATTGCGTACCCAACTGAGAAGGAACGGTGCCGAAAATTTAAGAATGGAAAAGAGGGGACTATGGATGAGTCGCGACCAGATGCATGGTGTACTGCATTAGCAGAAAATAATATGGTATGTGTGCAAGGCCTTATTTAGAGAAAATCGTCGAATTTCAATTAAGAAATTTCAGAAATTGTTGGTGCGAGTGTAGGATCTGTCCATAGTATTGTTTGCAATCTGGGTTACAGCAAAGTTTGTTCGCAATGGATTCCTCGTCTCTTGTCTAATGAACAAAAATGCTCGAGAATAGACTTATCTCTGCAACACCTCACAGACTATAGACGAAATGGTGATGACTTTCTTCTGTCAATAGTTGTTGGTGGCGAAATTTGGTGCCATTACTACGAGCCATCCGGTAATTTATCGTCAATGCAGTGGAAACATTCAAGTTCACCACCGCCGAAGAAGTTTAAAGCACAACCTTCTGCATGCAAGGTGATGTTAACATTTCTTTTAAACCATGAAGGACTCTTGCTGATAGAGTTTAAGGAACCTGGAGTAAATGCCAATGCAAATCTGTACAATGAAACTTTGCACAAGCTTCATCAAGCAATAAGACGGAAACGGTTAGGGAAACTTGCGCATGGGGTCATTTTGCTACACTGTAATGCTAGGCCTCATGTTGTTAATGTGGTAAAAGAAAATCTTCAACGAAAGAAATGGAGGGTTTTAGAGCATCCACCCTATAGCCCGGATCTATTGCCTTGCGATTTCCATATTTTTTGACCGCCGATAAATGCGTTAAAAGATCGGGATTTTGAGTGTGATGTAGAAGTACAGATAGCTGTGGAAGACTTCTTCAATCAGCAGCCACAAGAATTCTATGACCAGGATATACGTCAGCTAGTAAAACAATGGGATAGGTGCCTTAACTGTAACGGTAGTTATTTGTAATTAAATTGTTGAATACATTTTATAATGCAAAAATGGGTTTCAATTAAGGACACCTCGTGTATGTGTGTATGTATGTTGGGTTGCGCCAACCACTTTTAAGGGAGGACAACTTAGCTGGCTCACCCTATTTATTCAAAAGGTACTACAGTTGAAAAGGCTTTACAAAAATTGCGATTTTTTCAATAATAAAAGGTCTGTGGTGTTACACAGTAATAACTCTTACATTTTGATAGTTCTACAGGTTCCAAAAAGAAACCGTAACGATTCTTGAAAAAAGCTTCAGGACGCGCTGAAATGTTAGTTTTTGATACAAGTATTTTGACAATTGTCATGTATTATGGAATTTATTGTTATTTTTTTACTTCTTGGTTTAAGTAGTGTAAGCCTTAATAATATTTCTTTTATTACAATACTTTAGAGATAAACTGTCTAAACACATCAAGCACTTATTAGAACGCATTTAATGTAATTTACAGTGGAAATCTTTAGAGTTAATTTGACTAAATTAAATCAGAAATCAAAATTAAATTCAATGTTGAAATTGCATTCCGTTTCCCGCCTGACAATCATTTGATTCACTTAAACGAGCCATTATTAGTAATTGCGAAATGCAGAGGTGAATTAAGCAAATCGAGAAACAGTAGGAACTGGCACAGTTACATGTTACCAAAATAAAGTTTTTTAATTAGAAATTAGTGTCTTCTTAAATGCTATTTTAAGGATGTTTCTAAATACATTACAAAGGATTGTTATTTAAAACAAAATGCCAGCCACGTTACGTAAAAATTAAATCTGTTAAAATAATATTCTATAAAAAAGATGTTAATTCAAAAATATAACCAAGGATAACTATTTTGCTGTCAAAAACCATTACAAGTTAGCAAAACTATTTCATAGTTTACAAGCTCACTGTACCTACTGTTCAGATTTTTGAAATCTGCTAAATGTTTACGAAAAGTGAGAAATATATAACTAACATGTCGTAGGGTAACTTAAGCTATTTTTATACCCCCTTGTGCTAAAATTTATTTACAAGAAGATTTAACGAATTTTCCTCAAATTAGCTTAAAATTTTCATTACGGCCAATTTTAAAATGGAAATTACAATTGGGCCCGTAGGTGTTAACTCGCCTCTGCTTATTTTCTCTAGCAGTTGTGATCAGGCATAATTTTTAGTGATTGATCAAGGGAGCTGTACTGCCGCCTATTTTGCATGTTGATGAATATTTAGAAGATCCCATCTTAATCCTTTACCGCAGATGGTGATGCTGTTTGTCACGTTTGTGATGTGATCCATTTATTCCGAATCTTACGTTGCTTAATACCATCCTAGTTCCTACCTTAATTCATTTTCTTTAATGGTGGTCGATTAGTTTGAATTTCAATTTACTCCATGTGGTTGTGTTATTCGAAACTAACTCGTTAGTGGAAATATTTGCTTAGGAAATAGTTAAAATGTTCATTTGGAGGAGTTTATTGATTATTTCATATTTTTTAAATACAGTGTGTTCCTTAATATCATGTACATACGGAAGGAGGTAATTCTTTGGCTTATTTCATGACTAAAAATTCATATAAGCATAGGTCCGCAAAAGCTTCCTTACTGATCTACAGGATGTTGAAATTTCAAGATTTTTTAGTTTTTTCTTTATAGCTCCTGCAGTTTTTGAGATATTTAGCTCAAATTTGGAATACAGGTTACGCTGCAGAGCTAACGTCATTGGTTGTGAGAATCTACAGGGAGATATTTTTTCAGGGGTCATGCCCATTTTCTCCCCCTGAACTTTTTTGCGGTGCGCCGCTGGTAGATTCTAAAATACAAAATGAGTTTTCTGTTTTGTTTAGAATGTTTTCGTTCTCCTGTAGTTTTTTCGTATCTGCTACGGTTATCGAGACAAAAAATAAAATCGTTTTTCTGTAATTCGCAAGACGAAATTAAAATTTTTAAAATGGTCTTTTAGGCTCTGGCTTGGATAATCTCATGTTTCCATTAATTTTGACAGTTTAATCGGCACTACCTGTTAAAAATTAAAGCTGGGATGATCCGGTTTTTGTAGCAATGATTTACTACAATACAAGAAACCAAAACAATAACCATAACAAGGAAACTATACGTTACAACAATTGTTGAAAGTGACCTCCTCCAACCCTTATACAAGCCTCCGCTTTCGTACTCTTTCGAACACCCCCGGAGTATTTCTTACTGCTTCAAATGCATCTAATATTCTATTTCGTAAGTCATCAACGGTATTCACTGGTGTTGTATACACTAGAGATTTGAGATGCCGCCATAGGAAAAAAATCTAGGTTATTTAAGTCAGGGGATCTAGGGGGCCATGACTGAGGTCCACCCCGTCCTATCCACTTGTTCTCATACACTTTCTTTAAATACTCCCGAGCCAACATAGAAAAATGTGCTGGAGCGCCATCATGCATATACCACATTTGATTTCTCAGCGACAGAGGTAAGTCTTCCAGTAATAAAGGCAATTCGTGTTGCAAAAAATGCCTGTATGAGCGACCAATAAGTCGACCAGGCAAAAAGAAAGGACCAATCAAATGATCCCCAATTATACCACCCCACACATTTAATTTGAACTGCTCTTGAAAATGTGTTTCTACAATTCCATGTGGATTTTCTTGAGTCCATATGTGGTTGTTATGAAAATTCGTAATAGAATTCCTAGAAAAATTGGCTTTGTTGGTAAAAAGGATTTTACAATCAAAATTGGGATCTATTGCTAGCCTATTAAGGTACCACTGGCGGAAATTAATCCTTAAAAGGAAATCTAGAGGAAGAAGCGGCTGCACCCGTTGAATGTGGTAAGGGTATAGGAGAGACTCGCGCAAGATATGCCAAACAACTTGATGACTAATATTTAAATGTTCAGAGATTTTTCTGGTGCTAGTGTCTGGATGTTCTTTTATTTCATTTAGAACAGTTTCTTCGATCTGTGGTGTTTTAACAATACGTGGTCTACCTGCATCATTGGTATTCTTATTAAAAGTTCCAGTTTCTACAAGACGCCTATGAATATTCGAGAATATTCGATGATCAGGTGGGATAGCGCTCCATGTACAGACGTTTGGATTCTCTTGCATTTCTATTCTCAAGTCCATAGATGAAATGCATCTCAGCCTTGTCAGAATTCGTAAAATTTGACATTGTTACGAGATTATAACGAGTATTTAAAACACTTTTACACCTTACAGTTTACAACTTAAACCTTTAATTTATAAACATATGCAGACACAAGTTACGATTTCAAATACAAACTGTTAAAATTAATGGAAACATGAGATTATCCAAATAAAGTCAGAGCCTACTAGACCATTTTAAAAATTTTTTTATCGTCTAGCGAATTACAGAAAATCGTTTTCTATTTTTTTTCTCGATAACCGTCACAGATACGAAAAAACTACAGGAGAACAAAAAGATTCTAAACGAAACAGATTTTGTATTTTAGAATCTACTAGCGGTGCACCGCAAAAAAGTTAAGGGGGAGAAAATGGGCATGGCCCATGAAAAATATCTCCCTGTAGATTCTCACAACCAATGCGCGTAACCTGTGTTCCAAATTTGAGCTAAATATCTCAAAAACTACAGGAGCTATAAAGAAAAAACTAAAAAATCTTGAAATTTCAACACCCTATAGATCAGTAACGAAGCGTTTGCGACCTATGTATATATGGATTTTTAGTCAGGAAATAAGTCGAAGAATTACCTCCTTCCATATGTACATGATATTTAGGAACACACTGTATATGGTAAGATGGTTTCTGTATGTAAGCAGAATTTTTGAATATCTTAAAATGAGTTTCAGATAAGACTCACATATTGTTTCCAATTTGTGGCAATAATCTTCTACTAGGTGTGGGTTTCCTGTTTGTACAACAAATAGGCTGATTAAGCGTAGATAACGTCCGAAACAGCATTTTTACACAATCGTTAAAGAAACCCAAAGAATAAAATATTAAAGTTGAAAGCCAGAGCTAAATTCCACAAGCAAAGCAATCGAAATAACAAGACAAAATTTCACAATTGACTTTCCCCACTAACGAGTTTGCCCATGTAGCCACTTATGTTAGATTTACTACACGAGCGGTTCTCAATCTTTCTTTGTTACCACACTCAGGAATATCACAAATTCTTGCGTGAAACCGTCAAATATATAATGATTTGAGTATTTTAGATATAAAAGTTTAACACAAACTACCGTTTATTATGTCAAACCATAGCATATAAACTGTGTTTACAAAAACAGTATAGGCACTAATTTATATAGTGAGACAAATGTGCGTGTATGTAAAAATAAATACAACAAAAGCTAAATACTAAATTCATTTAATTGTCAAACTACAACGCTTTACATAACTCCACAATTTGAGGAAAACTAGTTGTTAGTTATTAATAGTCAGTAATAACGTAACCTTACTACCAGTTGTCAAATTGGCAGTTATCGAAGAAAACCACGTTAATTCTAGTACGGGTGTTTGATTTCCACTACAATTATATGATTAACAGAAGGTAAATCTACTTTGTTAACTAGGTATCCGGAGAGTTCACCGCCCACAATTCACCGTGGAAAGTTTGCCGCCCACAATTCACCGCTGGGAAAATTCACCGCGTATACAATTCACCGCTCGCAATTCACCGCTGAACAAGTTGATTACCTAACAAAATATTTATATTATTTAATAAATAAAGAAAACTTCTGATCGTTACTTAGGGCTGATTGTATTACCAGGATTTTGAAATTGAGAAGGCACACAATTACTTTTTAAGAATTTGGATAAGATGATAACGATTTTCACCAACAGAAATGTATTTGTTTTACTACTATTTGTATTAACTTGTTTAATTTTATGCTTGAAATTATTTTATTTGTATGCTTGCCTCTTCATTTTTAATAAATTATTTTTTCAATAGAATTTATATTTTATTTAATAAACAATATCTCCACATGTCAAATATATCACAATACAGATTTTATATTTCAAAATCGATTATTTTTTGTAATAAATGGTTTTATTTGCTACATAATATGTTATTGTCTTTTAGAACTTGCGACTATTTGTAATAAAATATTTTATCATACTACAGAACTGTGACTTTAATTAATAAACCATTTTAAAATGGCGGATAATTTATCCTGCGGTGAAATGTACCCGGTAAATATTCCCAGGGGTGAACTTTTCGCGGTGAATTTTGCGCAGTGAATTGTGAGCTGTGAATGTTCCTAGACTCGTTTAGTTTAGTTAGCTAGAACGTCATATTAAACAGCTATGAAAATTCACCCGAATATCAATTATAACTACGAGGTGCGCCCAAAAGTAATGAGAATGGTTTCTAATAAATAATTAAAAGAAAACGTACAGTGAGGCCCGATCACCTTCGACGTTCTCCGGGACTGAACACAACGATTTATTCAACTATAATAATATAAATAGAACAAAATATATATTTCCCTTGTGTGAATAATATACAAGTTGGTATTGAATTTAGGGTTAGTTGATTTGATCATTTATTATTAAGTATAGAAGTAATATGTTTTAATACAAGTAATTCAAGTTTAGACAACATCATCATCATCATCATCATCAGTTCTCTTCAGTCCATTTCTGGATGTAGGCTTCCCCAAGTAGTCGCCCTGTTTCTCGATCTTGTGCCCTTCTATTCCACATTAAACCGGCGTGTATACCTAACACCCTGTATATACATACGGCTAAAATTGGTAATAATAGAATATTTACTTTCGAAAAGTCATTATTTCAAATGCGAATATATCGTTTAATTAATTTTAAGTCGATAGTTGTCTTATAGCTTTTTAAACGGAAAATGTAATCCATCTGAGTTAGTAGTAAAAATAGGGTGTTCTACTGGTGAAATAACATAATGTTGACACATATGTAGAATGGATTTTTTTCTACGGTTGTTGCCGCCTCTCCGTCTCCAGTTTCCATCTTTTTCTATCATAACACGTTTCTTCCTCTAGGCTTCTCTTACTCACGGCTTCGTCTACATCATTTCTCTAACTCCTTCTTGGTCAAATATAATAAAATAAAACCAATGTTCTTGGTCGCCCTCTTTTTCTTCTTTCCGCTGGAACCCATTCCAGTATCCTTCTAGGCCACCTATTTTCGTCCATTCTCTTTGTATGCCCAAACCATGTTA
>JABXWE010083570.1:0-14768 GCA_014611495.1 Limonius californicus
TTATCAAAACATAGGCCATAAAAATGCGAATCTCCGAAATCGTGCCTACAATATTAAACAATCCACGAAATTAAAGCTTCAGGCCTCATTAAAAAGAGAAAGAAAGGGGGCGGTAGTCGTTGATTAGTTACTGTAATGTAAGAATATACGCAAGGCTTGATGAGTGTACAGGAATGTGAGACAGAGATGGAAATAGTTCATTAGTGGACGATAAAACGAGAGGGGTAACGAAATGAAGAAATTCTATCTACATTTGCGAGAGAAGTTTTCTTTGGGCTGTCATGCAAAAACCTCCCTCTTAGGACTGAAAGCTCGGGCTATTGGGGTGGGGTAACCCCTTTACAATGCTGCAAGTGGAGACAATAAAAGTAATTCTTCTTTCTTACATCTTTTACTTCAAGGGATACGCACTTGTACTTGCTTTAATTGTCGTTTTGAAAGTCTCTTTTGTAGCATTGATTTAGAAAACCAATTTGTTTCAAAATATTATGTCGCTTTTAGCAATGTACCTTTTATATGTTAGATTGAATTATAATTTTAATCACCTTTATCTAATAAAATTCGTTCCTCCCTTTTCATAAAAGCTTAAATTTATATTTAGGAATAAGGTTTTCAGATCACCATTTCTTTATATTTAGTACAAGAAATTACTGTTACTAACAATTACTAGGCAGTTCCACTTAAAAGTACCTTATAGTAACATAATAAAACATTTTTTTGCCAAAATGGTAGTTACTTCTTAAATAACCAACAATAAATACAAGTAGACTATTATGATTCGCGCTCTTTCTCCATTATCCTACTAAATTAGAAAGCTAAACCCAGCTTGGTTTCTAATTATCTACAAATAAATGAACAAATAACGATGTAATAACTATAAGAAAGGTTCATGAATCGTCCATATACAATGAAATGTTCACTAACAATCAGAAAAGCGTTAAAATGTCAATGGAAATCAGATAAGAATGTCATCCGCCTCCAGAATTTTGCAAAACCAATAGGTTACGCAAAATCTTTAGAATCAATATTGAATTCTAGAATCGTTTTCCGTAATCAAATCTGATACTAGAATTGAGAATGATGTTTCGATTTCACAATGGAAGGTTTCTATTGATATTCTAACAATCAAAAATGCTCTTATGATAAAGGTTCGTTTTGAAATATAACAGCCGAAAATTGGTTTACATCGAGAAGTTTGACGGAGAAAGTATACAAGGTTTATTCGGAAACTAAGGACCATTTATATATTCCCGCCCATTAAGGGGCGTAGTCAATTTGGTGCATTGCGGAGATGTTTTAGTATTTGATGACCGATCCACACGTCACTTTACCGTGGTTTTGTCATTGTATTCAGTTGTATAATAAAGCGTTAACGTAAACACTAGAATTATAAATGCCACCAAGTGTAAAGTACGCTCTGTGATTTCTCGTTTCCTCTGTGCAAAATGCGTAAAGGCTGCCGAAATTTACCGTCAAGTATGCGATGTTTATGGTTCGGAATTTCAAGAGGTTGCCGAAAACACCTGTACGATGAGGAACAAAGTGGGAGACCTTCTGCTGTCAACGATGATCTTGTGGAAAAAGACAACTTGAAGGTCGGTGTTCCACGATTTTTCCTCTAACTTCACGTACGGTACTGACAACTATGAAGTTGTCACGAACAGACTACAGTACCGCAAACTCTGTGCGAGAGGGTGCCAAAGATGTTCACAAAAACCAGTGATTGGTCTATGCACTGACCTTCCTGCATCGCTGCGAAACTGATGTCGATGAGTACCTGAAACACATTGTCACTGCCGACGAGATTTGGATTTCATACACAAATGTTGAAACCAAGCAACAATCAATGCAGAAGAAGCATGCGAGTTCCCCAAAAGTCAAAGAGATCAAGCAAACATTTGAGAACCGAAAGCTTATGGGTGCTGTTTTTTGGGAGAGGAAAGGCATATCGTCGGTTGATTTCCTGGAACGTGGTACGACAATTAATGCAGACGTGAAGGTGAGACCTTAATAACGTTGAGAAAGAACAAAAGGCAAGGATTGTTGATCTCTGAAGTCATGCTTTTACACGATAGAGTTCAACCGAGCAACGATCAGGCGATCACCTTTTCTTCTATCCTAAGAATTTCGTAAGGACCCACGACGATGACCTTAAAACTACGGAACAAAATTAATATAATGAAGGTATACAAAAACTTGTTGAAATTAGAATGGTAAGTAGAGAAATAGTTTTAGAAGTATATGTAAGATTTAAATATTATAATTTGTTTCAACTTCTCATTTTTGTTTTACGGTCGATCGGCCCTTAATTTCTGAGAAAGCCTCGTATAAAGTCAGCTCTCGTTTGCTTTAAATGTCGGAATATGCACGATACATAATCACCCTAAATCTCAATTTCGCCTTCAACAAGCTAGAGGACTCATTTCTCTATAACCGCTCCTGCCAGTCCAAAATTCATTTTCTTTCCCAATTCACCATCACTCCGGCATCCCCCCAGGAGCAGTTCCCTTTCTCTACATCATCTACTCCCACCACTTCACAATCACAGACCCAGCACGAACCAAAACCAGGCTCTTCGCCGATGACACCGCCATCTGGTCCTCCAAAGTATTTCTGAATTAGCCTCCCGAGAAATGCAAGGAGCCCTCAAGAGAATTCATACGTGCAAGTGGCAGATAAAACTCAACCTATACAAGTCTTTGCCTATCCTACGCGGGCACCCCAACATGTCCAAAAATGCACGATTCAATTCCCACCTCATAAATCTAACAGTCAACAACAACTAACCAATCCCCCTTTCAAACCAAGTGAAATATCTCGGTATCACCTTTTCTCTACAACCCGACCTCCGAGAAACCCTCAACAAAGTGCGCAACCGCTCTAACATCCTCCATCGTCCACAAGGACGTTTTCAAGGTTTGCAATTCTCAAGCCCTCCTCTATGCCTATAACACCTTCATCCGCCCAGTAATCGAATACCGAGCCCCCGTCTATGCCACCCTCTCAGCTCATGCGCTACAACAAATTCGCAAATACGAATGCAAACTTTCAGAAGAATCTTCAAACTCTACCTCCGATTCTCCGGTATCCTACTTCACGAAGATACATAACGGCAATAACCCAATATCCCAAGAGACCCTCCGAATTTCTCCCCCAAGCGCAGAAACCGAATTTCCAGAAAATCACGCCGGAACTCGAAGACCCCCCACAGCCCCTTTATGATGTCCATATCCAGAACTCCCCCAAGACCTTCTCGACTTCGTAGGAGACACCCCTCTAAGCATGCGTTGAGCATTGTTATACCCCCATTTACAAGCAATACTACACCAAGTTTTAATTAATTTCCAGATACCGATAAAAGTCGCAACTAACCACCAAAGGACGATCCCAAGACTCCCACCCGAAGACAACTGAAGGAAATAAAACCCCCAACTCCAAGAGCACAAGCAGACGCAAGGACCTACAAGAAGGAAGGAAGGAAGGAATCCCTGGGATGAAAAGGACGAAATCCTATAATGGCCCACCTAATAATACATTAATTAGACCACAAGAAAATGGCATACAATATCTTAAGTAATAATCTTTGAATAAACGTAGCATCGATACATATTTAAGTATATCGTGGAAACATGCTTAGAAAATAATACTTCAATGGTTTGCGACGTTAACTTTATTGCAAGGATTACTTACAGTTTTCTATTTAAACAAGTAAATTATTACAACAATTCTATTTACACGTTCCTGCCAACGAATTTAACTATATTTCTGTATCTAACGCTATACTTGCCAAAAATCATTATTAAAACATGATTTATACAAAATTATTGCTTGGAAACAGCTTTAAAATTATTAACATTCCAAAAAATGACGATTTTCGAACTGACACCTGCTCGCCAACAAATTTAACTGCATTTCCGTTTCCAATGGCGTATATTTTATTCATAAACAATAAATCTTCTCTATGTGTAACTAGTTTTTGTTGCGGATACTTATGAGAGGGAATTTTCGAATTGTCTGAACATAGTAATTACGGTATCAGATTTCGTACAGAATTCTGATTGAAATCATCAGTAAAATAAGCATTTCGAAATCAAGTCAACTAGCAGTAAAACATACGGAAATTCGATCTAATAGTTAAAATATAATATAGATATGTCAAGTAAAAATGAATATTCTTCCTAAATAATTAGTGAAACAGTATAATCTTAATAATGATGAACAGAAGAATGAAATTGAGATTCTTGATTCTAGCACAGAAAAAAGTTTCTCGTTTCTGGATCTCGGTTAGATTATATACACAGAGTTTAATTCTCTGTTTTAAAATCGTAAACAAATGTCTATGAATTTGACACAGTTTGAATCAGAAATCATCGCTTAAAAATTTCCAATTCTTGGTAGCACAAAAATTCATATAACTACAGAATTTTGAGAAGTTGTCCAAACAATTATCATTCCGCTATAAGTATGATGAAAATTTTTAATTAATCTGCGAAGCACCGGTCGTAGTGTTGTTTATGACAACAATGATGTTATTGTAACAACTACAACCCACGGCTCTAATAGCAGAATATAGTTTTATGAAATTATGTTTTTATTGAAACAGCAATTGACAACTAATTATAATTCTGAATCAATAGTTCTAAATTCATGATATTGCATTTCAAAAAATACAGTAATTGTGAAACTTATAGATCAAGCAACGCCCTATAGAATTACTTAAAGTAACGGCAAAACTATTTCATGACGATTTATAAGCGCCTCTACACAATTCAAAGTTAACACAGGCATCCTCTAACACTCGAACTTAACGCAATATCCCTGGAAGTTATTAATATTTCATATAATAGAGCATATATTAAAATTTCAGCGCGTTTTACTTTAAACTATTATCATAGTGATTTTCAACTCCGGTAACGTTTGAAAAATAGGAAAAGCATGTTTGGCAACGAAAGTAATTCACGTTGCAACCGCTGGATGATGCCACTTGCTTAGGAAACACACGTTCCATAAAAATACTAGATAATATCAAATATCAGCAAGTATTAGATAGGGTGCATAAAACTCATTTTGGTATTCGGATCAAACTAACAGTCTATTACGTCGCGAGCTACATAATATTAACTTTTTAAAAGTAAACAATTATTATAAATGCATAGTTCTGCAATTGGAAAGATAATATCAGTGAAGCTGTGTTTACCCATGTTATTTTCCTATGTTTGGGGCTTTGATATTAAAAAAATAAAACAGTGAAAATATATAAAGTCAAGATCGAAGGATATAGCTACATTTTCATTGAGAACTTACAATTTTAACTTAAAAATTCAAATGTAATTATTAATTTCAATATATAGGCCTCCTGAATGAATTACACAAATATAAAAATGCGAATATCCTATTTCTGTTACAGCTCCCTGCAACTTTTCAAGTGTCAAACAATATATCATTTCTTTTCGAAAATAAAAATCTAACAATTGACCACCTTTTTGCATTGGGCGAGGACAGTGATCTCAAGCCTTTATGTCGCCGTCTATGCGTACTTCAGAGCGAGATACACATTAAACACATATCTTACATCTCAATACAGTTATATAATAGTTTTTAAAAAATTGCCATACAAAGCGTTAGGCGTGGTCCACGAGTTCGTCTATTTCAAACTTTGTACCAAGCTAATACTTGCTTCTGATTATGAGCAACTAGAATGCGTTTATTAACGTCGGATTCAGATTTTGCGACCAAAATATCAGATTTAATTGTCGAACCGATCAGTATTGCCATACGCCATTTCAGCTCACATGAATATTTGTGACAAAGGTAAATACCGTGGGGCTAATTTGAATTAGCAATACTGCTATGAGAAATGTTAATATACTTATAACTAATGTCTAATATTGCTAGAAATCATAATGTAATGACTAATATTACTTGGCTTAATAAATTTGCGGTTGTAATGATTCATATTATAACGAATGGTTTAAAATGAATTCACTGCTGACACAGTATTCCTAATGCTTCACTAAAACTCTAAGGAACGCAACCTTATTATTCCATACATATTGCTGTATATGATATTCTACGACCAGTGTGTCGACAAGGGTTGCAGTTATAGTTTTACATATCCCAGGATGCCCAGCCCTGTGGTGGGGACCAGTGCACTCTTTCCGGTTCCGGACCGTTTCCGGTGGCGCCGCGTCTTCCGCCCTACCTTTCTCTGATTGAATGTGTATTCGTGTTAGCCGCGCGTTTGTTTCTTACCCATCAACCCCTATTTTTTATTTGTAAAGTCTATTGTGGTTGTTTATTCAGTTTTTATGGCTGGTTTATTTTATAATTTGACCTACTAAAGCTGGCATTCTACTAATACTACTAATACCTACTGTTTAATTATAATATAAAACATGGTGATTACTTTATCTAGTAACTGGTAGGTAGGCTACACAAATTGCAGCTGTTTGTATTCCGTAGGTATAATAGTAATTTTAAGTTCTTTAAATAAATAAAAATCAAAGTAGTTACGTTGGATGTACTACGAAACTACAATGAAACTATTTACTAAGAAATAAGATGCAGTTTTGCAATAAATGCATTTACTATATCTATTTCTTATAATTTAAACAACGCAGAGAAAGTTCAGATAGCATAAAATATGTTACCATAACAACAAAAACAAGAAAAATAAATTAAATGAAATCGGAAAGAAAAACACAAATTAATGACGTAATAAATGTTCAAACTGCCGTCCACCTTGCTGTTCACATAAGTCAATCCGTCTCAGAAGAAAAAGTCTAACACGAGTTAGCATGTGTGAGGTGCATGATTCAGTAATTCTTTCAGGTATCTCCATGAGTTTCCACAGGAGATTCGTAGACGTCGTTTTTTGCATTACCTCACAAACCGAAATCTAACGGAGTCCAGACTACGTGGAAACCACAGATGAATTGCACCTGTTGCAATTAATCTGTTCTGGAAAGCTTCATGTTGGTAGTTTCTTTCAATTCTATGGAAGTGGGCAGGTGCTCCGTCATTTTGAAACCACATATGCTGTCTAACATAAAACAGAATGTCTTCTCAAAATTTGAAGCAAATCATTTTCTAAAAAATGTAAATACATTTCTTTAACTCCCCTCAAAGAAGTGAGGACCAACGACAAAGCTGTCTACAATACCACACTACACATTTACAGTAAAAATTCTTTGAAAGTGTGCTTGCCGAATCCAGTTTGAGATATCTTGTGAATGTAAATGGCAACTGTGTCTAGCTACACAACGTCGTTTTATCAGAAAATAGGATATTTCTTAAAAGCTGTGGATCAGTAGTAACTTCGTTTCTTAAAAATTGGCGGAAATTAAACCGGTTTGCTTTTAACGTGTTAAATACTAAACTTTGACTAAAGCCTACAGTTCCTACAACTGCTCCTTGCCCTACTGCCGCTTCAGCTTCTACAGTTGTGACATGTCATTGTCTCACCTTTAGCTTAGAAAAGTGTTACTATTGCCACAAATTTCTTTTCATACACTTAAAGGCATTATGTGATGAAAGAAGTCTATTCGGGTATTTTCATCATAGCATATCGTCGTACTGTTAAGTCGGCCGCTTCTCTGCTTTCTGCCAAAATTAACATCATATCCGTTTTCTCTCTATTAGAATACATTGAAACTGATTATTATAACAAGAATCTATATAAATAAACAACTGTGTTCAGAAGTTTGCTAAGTTTGAACAAAACAGTAGTTGACAGTTGCCTGCCCAAAGTTTATATAAATCATTATGTCTCGAGAAAGTAAAATTTTGACAATTCCTATACGATTTTATGCTCGTGGTTTATAAATCACAATCGATTTCATTGGTTAACATTTACGTTATAATACGTAGTGGTAGTTGTTTATTGTCTACTACATAGTTTACTAATACTAAAACATTGCTGTATAACCAGTATTTTTTAAACAGTAGTTTTACAAAAAAAAAGTTAAATTTGATGAAAATTAATACACACAAGAAACTGAAAATAAATTTTTAGAAATATAAATAAAAATACAACAAAAAAAGCATCAATAGCATTTATGGAATTTCGCTGTTTTCTGCTTGGAAAATTGTTTATAGTTTAATTGGGGAGCTCCGCTTCTAAAATTAAAAAAAATTATAATAAATTATACCATTACTGCTCTTAAAAAACGGGCACCAACTGTAAAGATTTGTTAAATTAATTTAATTACTTCTTCTTCTGTATATAGGCCGATGGCCTGTAAATTACCTACAATTAGCAGGTTCGGCCCTCTTTGCAAGTATGCCGGGCAGAAGACTAGCCGAACAGAGAATAGAAGTTCATTACATGGTTTACAATTGACAAATATGTTAGTTCAACAACCGAGACCGACAGCTTAACGTGTCCCCCGAAGCTAGCAATTTAAGTAGGTACAATACAAATAACTACAAATCAGAGAGGCAGAATTCTTGTTATAATATTATTCTATTCTGTACCCCGCTGTTAACGGTGGATAGATGTGTTCCTTATTTTGGTGCATAGCGGAAATGGGCTGTGCCCGCAATGTATATATCAGGCTATTCAGCTAGAAAATCACCGGCTGAAAAAGATATCCAGACGCTTTGAAAGTTTTTTAAGAATCTAAGGTAAATTTGTTAATTTCAGACGATGTAATCCCAGAACCATTACAAACTGGAAATTAATATACCAGTATTTAGAGGCAGTGATTGAGAATCCCCATGTAAGTTAAAGAGATTTAAACCCAAATGTGGGTATTATTGTTTATCGTTCCATTGGGCGGCATAGGACATGGTTTTCCAAGCATTTCTATGTACTGAAGCTCTTAGCTTACTGTACAACCTAACTTTGAATTTTGCCTATCTGTATGTTTTAGGGGGATTAGTTATTAAACGTAAAACTTTGGATTGGTACCTCTCCAATATATCGATGTTACATCTAGAGGCAGTACCCCATAACTGGATCCCATAGGTCCAAATTGATTTCAGTGCTAAGCGATAACTGGGAGTTTCTACCTAACAACCAACAGTATTTCTTTAGTTTCAGTCCAAGCTGCACCCTCTTCTTCCGTATATGAGTGCGCCATGTAAGTCCTTTATCTAAGTTAATGCCTAAGTATTTAACATTATCAGCCTGTGGTAGTGGGTGGCCGTTCATGTTTACTTCTGGGAGTGCCCTCTACATTTAGTGAAAGTCACATGGATGGATTTATTCTCGTTCACCTTGGTACGCCATCTTTGGAACCACTGCTTTATTTTATCTAAATGCGTCTATAGTTGTTGGACAGCAGCTGCTGGATTTCGGTGCATTGGCAGGATGGCTGTGTCATCTGCATACGTCACTGTTATAACGCTATTGTCAGTGGGTAAATGAGTTGTGTAGATGAGGTATAAAACAGGGCCCAATACATTGCCTTGAGGGACACCAGCTTTTATTTGCTTTAATTCTGTTAGTTCATCTTGATATTTAACCTGGAAGTATTGATTGAAATTTTTATTTTGTGTTTACGAAAATGCCGCGACATAACGAATTCTCCAATGCTGAAATGAGAGATACGGTTTGCGTTTACGCTCAAAAAATAAAATTTCTATTACAGCAAAGTATTTAATTGACTTAGCATTGTTTTTTTTTTCTGCAGTAACAAGCACTCCCCATTGTTTTTGTGATCATGGCTACCTAATAATTGCACGTCCTAACGGCAACTCAAAACTTGCACAAGCATTTTAAGGCAATTTTGCCTTTACGCGTTTGAACTAAGAGAACCTTATTTATGTGCTTTTTAATTCTCTTTCAGAAAATAAAAGAAAACTGCAAAATTTTTCACTAATAACAAAGTTAGAGCTAATATAAAATTTGAGTGGTAGGTTGAGTGCCTCTTAAAGTTAAGTTTGGTTTATGAAAATACTGCTGCCACTTTATTATATAATGGTAAGTATGTGTACCAAATTTGAAAAAAATATCTTTAGATTTGTGGAAATTACAATAAAAAGAAAAAATAAAAAATTGAACTTTAAGGTCCTATAACTTCTTAAGGAAGGACTTTCTGCCTAAAGTATATTAGGTTTAATCGGTTGATTTTAACCTAAAAAATCTATGACTAAACGCTGGCCCATTGTTTCTGAGTCACCCTGTATACATCCACCAATACCCCTATTTGCCTTATTGCATTATGTCAACTTTACTTCATGTATTACCTCTTCTTTTGTTATATATGGGCCACTGTCTCGTTCTGTATTTTCTGTATTTTCTCCAATGTCTTCTTCTATTTTTTCCTGTTGTCTTTCATCTCCGAACAGTTTCTGGATATACTCTTTCCATCTTTCTAATATTCCTTTGATGTCGGGAATTATTTTACCGTTTATATCTAGCAGGATAATATTTTTATTTGATTTTCTTATACCCGCCATTTCCTTTATCTTCTTGTGCAAGTTAAAATCATCGTGTCTTGTTTGCAATTTTTCTATTTCTGCACATTTATCTGTGTACCATTTGTCTTTGGCTTCTCGTATTTTCCTTCTTATTTCTTTATGTAAAGTTTTATACATGTGATTGTCTCTATTCTTATATTGCCTTCTGTTTTCCATCAATTCCAGTATCTCATCCGTCATCCATGTTTCATTTGTAATATTGACCTTTGGTTTTCCTAATATTTCTCTATTTGGGATCATTATGGCGTTTTTGAATGATTCCCATTTATTACTTGGGTCTCCCTTCAGATTTATAGCTATTTTTTCTAGTTCTTCATTAATTTTCACCGTTAATTGATCTTTTGTTGTTTGGTTTTTTAATTGTGATATTTGTATTTGTTCTTGGTTCTGTTGTGATGTTAGTTTCTTTAATCTGCTTCGGAATTTTATTATGACTGGATTGTGGTCAGTTGCTGCATCTGCGCTCGGGTATGATTTGGCCGATTTGATGGAATTGCGATATCGTTTATTTATCAATACGTAGTCTATTTGGTTTCTAACTATGTTGTTGTTATTATCTGCTGGTGCTCTCCATGTATAAAATCTCCTTTCAGGCAATTTAAAGAACGTATTTGAGATTATCATTTCTTGTTCTTGGCAGAACTGTTTCAATCTATCTCCTCTTTCATTTCTTATTCTTAGTCCATACTTACCTATGATATCTTCCACTTCTCCTTTTCCTATTTTTAAGTTGAAATCCCCCATGATAATCGTGATTTCTCTATTTTTTGTTGAACGTCGTTATAAAATTGTTCTATTTCTTCCTCAGCCTTATCTACAGTGGAGGCACCTGTATTACATTTATTATTCCTTGGAGTGCTTGAGCTAGAGCTTGAAGCTCTATGCCAGGATTTACCAAAATAGTGTCGTTCGTACTACAGGCTATAATTCTTTTAACCGAAAAAACGCTAATGTCTAAAGCATCTACCATAAGCTGTAAAATTATATTTTATAATAAAGCTAACCAATAATCGATTTATTACCTCCTGGACAGATAAAAGACCGCTTTTCTCCTTTTCCCATTCAAAGTAATCAAGCAAATTCAACATTAGCTGTCGGATTTGCGATCGAAGCGTTTTCCCTTGCATGGAGATAATTTTTACACAACAATTTGCCAGATAACTCGTTAAACTCAATGTCATATAGTTCAAACAACCAAGATGGCAGCTAACATATGACATCATCACATGACCTTACTGCGCAAGTCAAATCAAAAGGTGAACCCGCTAGGCATACTAATATCTTTTACTCATTTGGAACAAGTACACATACGTGAAAAACTCTTCCAGTGTTCACACAGGGGTCATCTTTTAAGATTTCAATAATACCTCAATTGTTGTATTCATTTTATATACCGCCATTTCTAAAATATAAATATTGTGAAATGTACAGATGTGTCTTTGAATTTGGTGACATAAGATGATGGGGAAACACATTTCAAAGTAATAGAAAATTTAATTACTCAAGAAAAAGGTAAATAATAATTCAGACAGCCAACAGTTTAAAACGCATTATAAATGAATTTCACCAAGTTTCATTATCTTATAAAGAGGTTTTACATCCAAGTACATCTACTCCCTCGGAATGTCTTTACTGTTTGATGTAAAAATAGGAAAGGGCATAATCTCTCTTACAATCTCATTACGAATTTATATCTACAGAAAAGATGGAAAAAGTAAAAATCACTAGACAAGAAGGAAAACGTGAAGTACATTAAAAATTAATTAGTACTCGGAGATGAAACTGGAATTCTTATTTTTCCCTGCATATCCTCATTATGAGTTTTGTAGAGTTCTAATAAGTTCTATACATATTCGCAGTAAATTATAATTTACTCAAGAAAATTAAGTCTTGAATGCTTCAAGTTTATAAATTTCCTTGTGCGGCGCTGTCTTGTTTGTGCAACTATCGTTTTATTGGTTGTGAGTTTGGAGAGAAATTTTAGCAGGTAAGCCTGAGCAGTTAAGCACAATAATTGTGGAAATCATATCGGAACGGTCTTGCCTTGGGATATTTAATTAATAACAATTACTGTCAACATTAAGCTGCAATACGTATTGAATGTGGTATTAGAAGTTTCGAGTAATATAAGCGTTGAAACTAATCGGGCTAGATCTAGACATAAAGTGGGTGGTGGACAGGACCAGCAATGTCGATAGCAAGCAGGACTTGAACTTCAGGAATTTGGTGATCGTTTAAGTTCACAACTAGAGAAATTAACCTGGACGCGAATACCATTTGTCTTGGTTTGACTTGACCTCCCCTGCTCGGCCCCCCCATCCTGAGCTCAGCGCCATTAGTCTTGGAACTGCGGTCGCATCGCAAAACAATGCAGCCAACTTTAAACACGTATCAAGCAGTATTAGTTACCTGTAATTGTTAGTGGACCCGATATATTAGTACGGTATTTCATTACATTATGTTTCATTAGAGTTTGGAGTTGAATTAGTTTTGCGGGTTGGAGTAATCGGAAACCAAAAAGATTTCCTATACGTTTCGTCTGAACGCGTTTGCAATACCAACTCAGGAAACTAATTGATTTTACTCGAAACTTACTCATAATCACTTTCCATTTCTCAAACAGATACATTTCAGAATAAATACTAATACAGAAAAGAGATTAAATGTGCTTTCTAGACCTTTCCACAGAAAACTAATTGCTGAAATGTAATTAATAGGCGCTACATGTTTCAACAGTTTCGGCTTAAGTTGTCTTTGTTCTACGGTGCCAATTGCTCAGTATGTTCTGCTAAATATTTTAAAATATCCAATTTTTTGATTCCAATGATTCTGAAATTCGAACACTAAATAACAAAATTCATAATGACAACTTGTACGGGGTGATTCCAAAAAGTTTATCTACACGGGGATCTCGATTACTGTAATACATTAAATTTGCCCTTCTCTAAATTCTGAACTGAAGATTACCTGCATCTCCCTGGTTAATACGCAAAATTATTCATTTATGTTTTTTTTTAATAATTTGTTTGTTTCTGAAAACATTGTTAAAAAAATGTTATGATCTTGCCAATGGCCAGCTTGATGACAAGCATTTCCCTTTTTAACCATTTTTAACAAAATCCAGACGTTGGCCTAGCACTTATCCGTATATTAGCACAGAGTAAATAGAAAGTATTCCTCACCTGGCAAACTCTTAAGGCTTTAAAGCATATCTAGCTAAAACAATTCGGAAAAATAATCGTCTAGTCAGTGAAGCTACAAGTAAGCGCTTATCTGACTATGCTGGGTATTACCCCAAATAATGACACCCTTTAACCCGACAGTTAATCTTAGTCTTGACAATTCAAATTATTATTATTATGCAGCTTTCACAGGCCTGATAGGCCCATCGCTTTGGTGTTAGACAAGGCTAAGCTAGTTTGTGCTATGCACAACAGGGCCCGGCGCTGCGGGTTACCATGTTGGTGCGTAACCATGCTTAACCTGCCCGGCGTGTGGTGTATTTTTGTGTATATGATCTTGTTACTCCTCTGTGCGATCGTAACACGAGTAGTGCCAGTAATTTGATACCCAATGGCAAATAGAGACCGGGACCCAGGACCGATCACCCAGGGAATTAGAAAAATTTCCGACCTTGGAGTGATTCGGACCGGGAAGCATTTTGGACTATTACATCCAAAGCTTGGCTCTCTTACCACTGAGCCATTCCCGCCCTAAATCGAAAAATAATATAAAAATATATATTACTTAAAACAAGAAATAAATATTATTATTAGAACTTATAAAAATGTATACTAACCTAAGTTTTGATAACATACATACATAATAAATGCGCACGTATAAAATAGGGTAAACTTTGGTTATTTCGTGAGAATTTCATGTTTTTTTTTAAATTTTATAGGCGAGTATAAGATACATCAATTTTGAACTGCACACATTGATAGACTCTTTTCCAGTGTACAATTCACTAATTATTTAATTAACAACATTGACTCAACGTATGAAGCATAGTTTATTCCATGATAGCACTGATTAATTCACGATAGTACTTTGGTAAAACTGTGATACCTATTATTTAGAACTAAAATATAAAAATCGCTACAAAACACAGCAAAATATAATTAAAGAATTTGTTGTACAAATCAGGAACAAATACACTTAAGCCTAGTTAGTTTTCACCAATCAATTGTCACTTTCTGAACCACTCTGACAGCCATCACACATAAATGCATCTTCAGCTCCATCGTATCCATTTTGGCAATTTGCATGATACCAAACCAAGCAGAAGCTACATTGGATCCAAGCAACGCCTGTCTTTTTCTTCACATCTTGATTGTAAGTCA
>JABXWE010083594.1:0-13894 GCA_014611495.1 Limonius californicus
GAAAGGTTACTGAAAATTGCTCTAATGAAAAGAAAGTAAATCTATAAATTTTAATTCAAAAATTACCTAGCGGTTATATTCGTTTGTCAGATTTTAACAAAAAATAGTATTTCCCCTACAAGGTTTTTCAAATATAACTGCTTATTTGCGTTATGGGATTACTTGAAGTTTAAAAGTGTCCAGGCAGGATAAGAAACTCTAGCAAATCAAGCAAGGCGTGAAATAAACAAGCTTGATTGATGTGTTTGAATATTACTTTAATAACTTAAGTGTGGTTTACATCGTTAGCTTCAGTTAATCCTTATTTTTAATGACAGCGAGACTTCTGTCTGTTTTAAATTTTCTTTAAGGAACTTCTCCGGGTTCATCCGCAAGACTAATTAAGCTTCCTCATTCAGCACCTAGTTGGTTTAATGGCCATGTACACTTACTACAGAGCGTAAACAAATATGAATGAAAAAATATAGTAACAAGGGAACCCCTAAGTGTAAGTATGTCGTTACTGACGAGTAGATATAAATTTGACTACATAATTTTAGCAAGGACAAAGGCAGCGATGTACCTCGTCCTTCGCTGTAGTACTTATGAGTACCTACATTATAATATAATTAACACCGTCTTAAGAAATAATTTGCTTCCACATTCTAGTAAAGGTCATATTCATTAAATTGTTTGTTCTGTTTGCAAAGCTTTATCAAATTAGTTATTTCTTTTGACAAATATAATTGAAAGAAACTTTCCACTTGACCTTTTTTGCAATCGCACTGTCTAGATGCAAAAACATGTTATATAAATAGATTTTAATTTTAATTTCATCAGTTGGTTGTCTCTTTTCTCCTCATTTCTATTCATCGATTAATTAAAGCCGTTTGCTGTTTATAATGTATTTCATTTTATGAAGGTGCTTTTAGTTAGCAACAATGGGCGTAAGATTAATTTTGAACAAGAACTCACGCCTTTAACTTTTACGGTATAATAAATTCGGCGATGAAGATTTGGCACATACTCCAGTACGTCCTTGCATTTTAGCGCATTAACTATGTTTTTCGTTGATAAATTTTCTTAATCCTATTTGAAATATGAGATCTAATAGGTCCCTTATACATTTATTTAATGTAAGAGTTCACAATTCGAAGATTTTTAACAAAGACAGAAACTATAACATCAATAAGGAACCAGTAAATCAAAAAAGTATGCAAGGGGTTCAATAAATATAATTTTTGATACTGGAACGTCCCATCAGCATCTTGAGAACCCTCTCTGGAGTGCGTACTGACTTCTTTACTCACTAACAGCTTTTCCTAATTTTATTATTCAATTTTCAATGTACGTCTCAGGAAGATATTCGTTAGTGATATTTCTTTCTGCTCTTCTTTATAACGTATGTGTCTCTTTAATGTTGATTATATTTATTTATATTAATGGCAAAAGTGAAAGTTCCTATTCTTTTTTAATGATTACTTATTAGACTTAGTAAGAGGTTAACTAGGTCATTTAAAGCAATCACGTTAAAGTTTAATGGCCAGTTCCATAATATACGCTTTAAAGTACCTTTAGCTAAAGAAAGCTTTAAACGTAAAGTGGCTTTAAATTTAACTTTAAACTTGGAGTGTTCCATAAAGCAATCCCGCATGTTCTTTAACTAAAGAAAGCTTTAACTATTTATTCCTCAATTGGCTCCACTGAATTGCATGTTTATGGTACCTACGCAGTATAGACACGGCCAAGTTGTGAAATAGTTTTCCATATTTAAGGTTATAGTTGCATTTGTATTAGTTCCCGCCTTAGAAATCGTGTTATAAGTGAAGATGACTGACAAGAAAACCAAAACTAGAGGTTCGAACTCGCCAAGGAGGACGAACTTCTTGTGATAGAAGAAGTTTTTAAAGTTAAAGAAGTCGTGGAGTGCAAAAGCACCAACAAGATAAATAAAGTTAATTAAAAAATACTTGTTAACGTTTTATTCAGTGATTTTATTATTATATTACAATCGTGCAAAATGTTCATTTATAAGTAACCTACGATAATTCCTTCCATTGTGGAGATCAATAACATTGTTATTGTTCACATGCTGAAAATCTGCATCTTCGTTTTGATCGGGTACCTCTAACCATTCTTCTGGGAAAATATCATTCATATCCATTGCAATGTTGTGTAATACAGCTGTAGCAACTATAATGTTTAACACAGTGGGTAACTGCACTCTCATTCCTAAACTTAATATCGGAAACCTTCTATTCCATACTCCTTATTGTCTTTCAACTACATTACGGGTCCTAATAATTGATTCATTGTAAAGATTCTCCGCTTCTGTTTCTATCTGCTGCAACTTTTGTCATAAGGTAAGGTTCAAATGCGTATCTACTGTCTCCTACTAATATGTACCGCCCATATATCTACCATTCATAAACTCTGTTTTTAAATTGCTTTTGTTAAAAATTGTTTGATCATGACAAGATCCAGGCCATCGCGCAACTATATTTTTAATTTTTAATTGAGGATCGGAAACTGTTTGCACATTTATTAAAAAAAAACCTTTTCTGGATCTAAATATTTCAGCGTCTTCACTTACAGTCAATGGCTACGATAACTCTGTGAAAGCTTGCTATTTGATAAAATTCTTCAGCAACTCTTTCCATGGCAACGTTATTTTGGTACATATTAATGTACTGGGGACGCAGTGAAGCTACAGCCATCGATACCCTTCTTATTATTCTGCATGCCGATGTTTTTGAAACTCCCATGAAATCCCCTGCTGTAATAAGCATACTCCCTGTAGCATAGAACCTTAAGGTAACCAATAATTGCGTCATCGGCCGAATATATCCTCCTCTATAAAAAAATCATGCTCGTAAACTAACCACACATTCCCACAGTTTTTAATGAATATATGTACCTGTTTGTAGAAGATAATATAAGATGTTGAATTAATTCCAACAAAGAAACTACAGTGGGTTTCATTAACCTGAATCTATCAAAAAATTCAGTGTCATCATATTTGGTAAAACAATCTTCTCTTTTTCTATAAACTTTTGCTCTTCTTACTACTACTTCCATTTCATCTTCTGATGAAGAGGTAAGACTAGTTTGCAGCGCGATATTATTACTCATTTTTGTTAGACACTCGAATGTTTGTAACTTGTTATAGGTTAGGTTATAACTTAAAGTCGCTTTTAAACAAGTTAAAGTGCTAACAATCGTTCTTTAACGCTAAAGCTTCCTTTTCCTTTAAAATGGGGTTATGGAACCGGCTTTAGAAAATAAAGCCGACTTTAAAATTTAAAGGAACTTTAAATTTATTATGGAACTGGCCCTAAGTCTAATTTTACAAAATATGAGATAATCTAATATGTATCAGCTTCCTGCGATTAGTGGAAGTCGGACAATATACCTGATACATACACTAATATTCATTATTGACAGCTTTTTTGTGCCACTGTTGGGCATCGGCCTCTTCTCTGCCACGTGTTTCTCCTCAGATCTAGAAACACGGGGGACCTACAGTTTAACGTCGAATCCGAAAGACAGAAATTCCACAGAAGGTTTGTAGCATTAAGATCCCATGGTTGCAAGCCGGATTGAGAAATTGTGTGTGGTGGGGTTGCAGACAAGATTTTTATAAATCTGCATAGTAATGCTTAGGTTTCGAACCCGAGCTAGAATCTACGTTTTACTCAGAAGGAGAGCGTTCCACCAACTGAGCTACCACCACACACACACTAATATTATGAACTTAAAAATAAATACACGTACACCAATATTGTGGAATATGAAGATAACCGATTACTGTTTTTTAAATTAATGGCAAGTGGCAAACTGCAGCTCGTAATTTTATGCAATCCTGATTACATTTAAATTAACATTTTTTTTAATTGAATATTACGGTTAGATAAGATAAGATAAGATAATTTATTAAACTGTGTTACATACAAAAATATATTTACAGCAGGTCTGGCAATAGATATGATAACACCCATGTACATAAAAAGTTTTACAATAAACGGCATATTACAGCGAAACTTCTAAACATGTAAACAAAAGGGAGTGTCCAAATATTCCTGAACGCCATAAAAACATTTGTCAATTAAATAGTGTTTTACCTTGAATTTAAAACAGCTGAAATTCAAGGCTTTCACAAAAACAGGTAAATGATTCTATAATTTGAGATTCAGGGAATTCTTTTCGGATTTTCGAAGCCTAAATCGAGAATTCCTTAGTGCATTACCAAATCTCGTGTTATGTTGATGAAAGTCTCTGTTAACAGGAAGATTGTCTATATTCTTGTGAATTTCAAGCAAGGTCACATAGATATATATAGATGGTAATGACATTATCCCAAATTTAATAAATATAGGACGGCAATGCTCCCTGCTGCCTGCATTCCCAAGAATCCGGATAGCTTTTTTCTGTTGAGAAAAATCCGTAAAGCATGTGATGAGTTTCCCCATAAAATTGCGGCATAACTGATGAGCGAATGAAATAGCGAGAAATACGCCAATTTTAAAATGTCAGGGGTTACAAATTGTTTTAAATTTCTGAGCAGGAATACGACGCTGGATAATTTTTTGCTAAGATAGTCAACATGAGACGACCAGTTTAAGGAATTGTCAAGTACCACTCCTACCATATGGACGTTGACCCCTATCGTTACGTTATTGATAGATGAGAAAGTAATCCTTTGAGTTTTGTCTTGATTAAGTTTAAGTTTATTGGTGTAGAACCATTCTTCAGCTTGTTTCTCACTTTGGACAGACAATTGTAGAGAGCTATCAAGAGTTTTCGCAGAAGAAAGTAAAGTAGTGTCATCGGCAAATAACACACAACATTTAGGAACCATGTAAGGGTACAGGTCGTTAATATAAATAATGAATAGAAGAGGACCTAATTCGGACCCCTGAGGGACACCGTGCACTACTTGTTTGAGCGCAGAATTTACATTGTTAATATTCACACATCGTGTTCTATTTTGAAAATAAGATGTGAAAAGACTGAGTGATGAATTTCTTACACCATAAAAACTTAGCTTATGCAAAATGACATCGTGCGGGACACAATCAAAGGCTTTCGAGAGATCGCATAATGTAACAGCCGTATGATTACCTTCCTCAAGCCCCTCGACTATATAGTTAACCACTTTCTGAACGGCTTGAGTTGTAGATTGTTTGCTGCGAAAACCGAATTGGCTAGGATTAAAGAGAGAGTTATCCTCAAAATATTGAACTAGTTTAGCCTTTATAATTTTTTCGAATATTTTGGCAAAAATTGGGATAATTGAAATAGGGCGGTAATTGTCAATAACAGTTTCATCGCCTTTTTTAAAAAGTGGAATCACTTTTGTGATTTTAAATTCTTCAGGAAAAACACCAGATTTAAAGCAGGCATTTATAAGCACGGATAAAGGAAATGCAATTATATCCATTACCTCCTTAACTATTTTACTGTTCAAGTCATAAACATCTAGACAACTTGAATTTTTTAAAGACAATATTGCTTCACAAACCTCCTCAGGTGTAACACTTTCAAGATTAAACAAACAAGTTGGAGTTGGGACTGCTTCAAGCAGATCCATCGGGTCATAGTTAGTATGGGGAAGTGACGCAATTAAATTGCTGGCTATGGTAACAAAGTAATCGTTAAAAAGATCCGGTGCAATATTTGGATCAGGTTTAACTGAACATCCGCCATTTCTTTCGGCGTTGATTAGTTTCCAAGTATCTTTTACCTTATTGTCGGAGTTTACAATAAAGGTGTAAGCACATTTTTTTGCATTTATAATTTCAATTTTATATTGTTTACGTAAAGCATTATACTTAATTAGTACATCCGGATTTTTACTAACATTATAAATCGGTTTTACACAGGATAGTTATTATTGTTCCCAAGGGAAGCAGAACTAACAAATAAAACTACACGAAAAATACTTAAAAATTATATTCCAGTGTATATTTCTATCTGCAATTCAAAATGTTATTAGAGAATATTTAAACAAATACTATTCTTGTAGTATAAAATTGTCCACGACAGAGTCTTTAGAAGAATTGCTAGGTAATATTTTCTATCAATTTTAAAGTTGACGTCCGCAAGGCTTGTATATTTGATCATTAGGTTAGAACTAATTTCTATCCATAGCATGCTTATATTTTTATTACTAATACGAATGATTCTGTAAAAAGCAAATATTGTGTTTCTTGTTTTTATAGCCTGGAAGGTCATGAAAATGATCTTTTATGTAAGATAATTGAGTTGCCAATTCCGGCGTCTTGCTGACTATAGACTGAGAGCGACTTCAATCAAAACTTTTAACTATTAGCTTAAAATTATTGTAATATTCGCGAAAAAAATAAAACAGTTTACTATTTTCAGAAATAATTAGAGTGCGGGTAACTCGGTTAAATACAGCTTCACTTACAAGTCTTAGGGCATCAGTACTATTCTTGCTAGTTACTGAAACTCTCATAATGGAATTCCTTAGTTGCTCTTGTAAACCTATGGACGTACTATAAAGCAAAGACTTCATCCTAACTTGCAGAAAAAAGCTTAAGAGCGTTAGATTTGGTGTTCATGGTGGCCATTAAATGGCTTCATTCAGACCAATCTATCGGTTAGGTCTAATAACCACGACCAATTGATCAAAATCACACTACTGGAAATGTTTCATTACCTGTTTTTCTTCTTAAAGTTTCTTGTTCATTAAGCAAGGCTGGGTTAAGTTTATGTAATTCTGAGCAGCTCTAATTACAGTATTACTACTCACAAGTGTCTAATATCTGATATTTTTGAGCCGGGATCATATCTCTCGATCCCGGCCCACTTTCCTCTGACTTGCTCTTTTAAAATGAGCTGTGAAACGTATTGTATTTGTCATTGCAATAGAGGTTGTCCAAGGTATGAGGGCTGTTCTCTTTCTGCTGAGCCTAATAAAGTACTACACAATTTATTGACAAAACACATTTATTTATAATTTTTCAAAGTACTCACCCCCACAGTCAATGCATTTTTGCAATAGTGAAAACCAATATTCAAACTATTTTCTCCAATCTTCCCGCGTTAGTTTATTTATATCATTTTTAATGCGTCAAACGCTTCTTCGGCCGATGTAAAACGTAAACCCCGTAACTTATTCTTTAGATGTGGAAATAAGAAGAAATCACTAGGTGATGGGTCTGGACTATACGGCGAACGACCCATAATTTCAATGATGGGCATTCAACTACTCAGTCGTTCAAGCAGCAGTGTGCGCCCGAACGTTATCTTGATGCAAGATAATCTTTCCCCTTGGACGGTTTCTTTTTGAACTGGAGTCAAATTGTGGGGAATCCAACGGACACAAAGCTTACGTACCATCGAATATTTGTGTAAAATGGTGTTAATTGCTTTCACAGCAATCTTTAAAGTTGCTTGAATGTGCTGGCAGTAACATGCCAGTCCTCTTCAATCATGTTTCGTACAAGATCAATATTCTTATCTGTAACTGTCGATTTGGCTTAGAAGCTCGAAAGTTGTCATTTAAGGAAAGTCGACCACGTTGAAGTTCATTGTACCACCGCTTTACGGTAGCTAAGGAACATGATTTGTCACCAAACACCCGATTCATTCCTCAAAACATTCTTTACGGCTTAAGCCACGGGTGAAATTCTAAAAACTCACAGCTCGATAATGCTCTTTATTCAATTCCATGATTTCTTGGGGAAAGAATTACTTTAAAATTATGTATTTTAAAAACATTCAAGTATATTTGACAAACTTTCACTATAATTAAACTTGTAAACAACTACATTAAAATGTCAAGCAAATTTTCAAATTTTCACAGCTTGCTAGATAGGCTCAGCGGAAAGAGAACAATACTGGTATATTGAAAATGCGAACTTGTGTCACTAATATCACCGTGCAATTTTGAAACGCACTTATATCGTAAAATATACCGTAGCCATGTAATTTCTAGAAGCAGTCGTAGGATAGAGGTTAGCGCATTAGATTTCTAGGCTTTATATAGGGGTTCAATTTCCAGTAATGGAACATCGGATTCTCCCTGCCAAGGCAATGGAAAACCAGCGAGGTGTACTGCCAAGTAGATCTTTCTTTGCGTAGAAACGTTTACACTTCCCGTGGTCCGGAGTCTACGTTACGTTGTAGTTCCTCTGGTTGTTGTACTTTAAAATCGCGCAACATAGACATATGAGAGAAGATCGCTATTCGTTGTAAGAAACAAATCACTCGAAAAAGAAGAATATAATATATGCAAAATAAACTGTATATTTCCTGAGTCTAACCAGTAAACTACATGCTAAAAATTGCTTTTATTCACTACGATTACCACAGATCATTTTATTTATTATAGTCCATTAAGAAACGAATTTAGTGCGATTTTAGAATATTTTTGAGGTTATCGGCAAGAGAAATACTGAGAAAAGTCATATTATCCGATGCTCACACATGTTTTTCAATATATTTTATGAAACTTACACGATTAATTAAAATACATAAGTTATGTTCGTTTTCTTTTAACTGCATGTGCAAGTTTGACTTTGCCGTTTCTGATATTGTTCGACTCTTACACGTAAGTTCTTACACGTTTCGTTTTATTCTTCTATTAACTTTCATGACTATCTACTCTTAAACAGGGCAGTACCTATTGGGTGTGTCGTTATATCGTAGAGAGGAACATTAATTTCTTTCCAATAATGTTCTATCCCTCGGCATTAGTTGCAGGCGTTTTTTGTGTTCGTCTGCCTCGTGTCGTGTCCATATTCGCCCGGGCGTAATAGATAGCTTAAAACAAATGGACCATACCACTATTTATTATTTGAACAGTTTAATATGTCTCCATTTACAGTTTAATATGTAATGTGATTTTTTATTTGTAGGTAAATATACATCTAATGTGTTGGTAAAATGTTTTTACTAAAATGATAGGGAACAGTAGTTACTAAACATAGTAATTTAGTATATACCGTACTTAAGCATTACTACGGCAACGTGTAAAAATCGTTTACTACAACCCCCACACAGAATTCCTCAACTCGTCGGGTCTTAATGCCAAAAACTATTTTAAACCGTAGGTTCCAGGTGTTCTACTGTAGCGCTGAGGAAAAGCACGTGGTGTAAACGAGGCCAATGACCAACAATGGACCAAAAAAATATTGTGAACGCACTTCATAGACAAAAACGTACGTTTGAAACAGTTTTCACATAGTTTATATGCTTTTAAGAATATTATGATATCATTTCCAAGTAAAATCGTATTCGAGGCGCCAATTATAAGGGCTCGTTATAAAAATCCACAAATCAAAACAGTATACCCAGTATTTGTATTACCTGCTATTAAAGAGAATCTAAACAGCAATTAAAAAAAAGATTGAATTGGACGTGGAACGTACAAATAAGTAAGCCATAAAAATAGGAACTGTAAAATTAAAGAATAGCCAATATTCGGATCATTTAAAGTCTTTCCTACGCGCTTGTAGTGAAACCTGTGTTGAACGGAATCTAAAACAATGTTTTAAATTTTTGTTCAATATTTTTCCCTAAAAACAATTTTAGTTAAGTACATACGACAAACTTGAGGTCAATTTTCAAGTACACAAAGTAGTACATATGCACATATAGATGTGTATATATTCTGAAAATGATATACTTATTTTATATCTGACCTTTGGGGTAACGTGGGTTGAAACAGATTTTGCATTTTAATACAATTCTATAAAATTTATTTCGCAAAATATCTACAGGGGAATAACTTTTCCATTTTGTGAATATAGTATTTCATGAAAATATATAATATTTACGTTTTGCGGTAGCATACCGAGATTCCTGCCTTTACGGATATTTCAACTGTAATATTCAGAATACGGTAGTTTCTTTTATTTTAAGCATTCCTCTTTTTACAGGATCAATTATTTTTTTACTGTTTTCTTATTATTCTTTTATGAATTACTCACACTTTACAGTTACAGTCTTTAAAAGTGGTTTATCGAATTACTAATAAAAACAATTCTTCTTCTTTTTCGATTTTTATTTGTTCCACAACGTTTCATTTTATATAATTTAGTATTTTTTTGAGTCTTTTGAAATGTTTTTTTATAACAGGATGTTTGCAAGGTTTACTTTGATCGTTTTCTCATACGTGTCAAGCTCTTCTGTTTGTTTTATTTTTATACGCATTTTTGCTACTTTTGGCATATTGTCTGGTTTGGAAAATAAGTACCTCTTCCGGTTCTCGGATTTTTTCGTGTTTGCTGTTTGTTTTCGGCTTTTAATATTTCATTCATGGTCTTTTATCTCTATCCAAAATATTGTCATTATGTTAAATAGTAAGGATATTGCTACTTTGTGGAAGAGGCGTTTGAATCAAAATTTCCGATCTATTCAAGTATTAAATACTACCACCCCAACCAAGAGTACTAAATTGAAAAGAAGTTTATGAACGTATTTCGGTGAACGCGTAAAATAAATTCGCATAATCAAACAAATCATAAAATATGAAATGGAAAAATTAACTTACTGAAAAGAAGTGGGTAATTTGAATACGCTATTGCGGTTCTGTCGTAAAATAAAATAAATTAAAAATATTCACTGCTAAAGAGCATGAAGAATAAAAAGAAAAGTAGATGTCGTTATTTAGGGTGATGGGGCGACGAGGCGTAAAAGGTGACGCCCGAGACTGTCTGTGCATAACTAAGTCGTGAAAGGCGTCGAGGCGCGCGATTTTGCGAGGCATATCAAATTTTGAAGAACAGGTGAAAAATTGGTTTAGCGACAAAATCTTAGAATACGCTTCAATTCACAGTAAAAGTAAAACGGGCCCCATAACGTTCTCTCAATCTCCAATTTCCTCCTCAGTTGTTCGAACACATACGCAGGTATGGCCCCTTTAGGCAAAATAAAGTTTAGTCAGCAAAGCCTTGCCTTACCAAAAGATAAATTAATTATTCTTCATGTTACAGCATTTTGGAGATATATCGCTGCTTTCATTGTTAGTATTATAAGACAAGCAGATATCTTGTATATTTTTCGTTAACACAATTAGAAAATCGAAACATTGCAACTTGAAAACCCAAGCCGAATTTCAATATGTTTGTAGTAAGCCCATATTTCTTGTGTTATTTCTGAAAGTGGTGAAGTTAATATACCTAACTTCTGATTTTAAAATTGATAGTTAGATACATAAAAATATCTTTACAATGATATGCAACAAAAATATTTTTCCTGCAGAAACAAGCAGAAACAATCACAATAAACCTTAAATGTTGAAAATTCATAGAAAGCTTTAGAGACGCAAATCCCCAATAATTTAAAAACGATTTTCTGTAGGTCTTCCAGACGCCACGCAATTTTATTAGAGTTTAGATGCTTGATATACGCATATTGAAAAACAACTATTCAATATTTTAAGGACTTACAGTAGGACGCAACATAAGCCGAAAAGTCTTTAACACGGGAAATGAGCTGTTTTCGAGAAATATACAAATTTGTTATTGCCTACTAATTTGAATTTCTTTTATATTTATCGTATTTGCGCTTAACAAACGAATGTTTTTTCTTGGAACCTATTTATATCTTTTTAATTGTCTGTTTATCTGTTCAATTTGCTAGTTGCTGTTAGGATTAGTACAGTTTAACATTTAAACAATACCACTTTACTGCAACTGAGAAATATATTTTTGTATGGTCGAGTTTTAGGTCTGATTGGTATTTTGTTGTTGCTTTTAAGATAACAGACTGAAAATATGAACTTCGCAACTAACTTTTTACGTCGAGGCTGGCTTTATCAGCTATGGAACTTTCATTTCTATCGTTGAATATAGGAATCAGCAACGGTTAACTTTAAATGTTTGGCTTGCAATTTTTTGGGACATTGACAACATGACCAGCGTTTAAAAGGCATTTAACCCAAATGACAGAATAAGTGCATTGACACTGCTTTGAAAGGGCCGATTTCAACGGTACATTGCTAATGTCATAGGTACAACACAAGATGTACTTAGGCGGCTGAGGAGACATACCGACACCGGTACTGTTGTTAGAAGACAAAGATTGCGGCGTTTAAGAAAAACAACAGTTGCGGAGGACAGATACATCCACACTCAAGGGCTTCGGAATCGTACGGCAACCGCGCTTGATGTACAAATAGACCTTCTGCGAACCACTGGAAGATTAATAAAAACAGTAAGAAATGGAATATACAACGCTCCAATCTCTTCTAGAAAACCTGTAAAAGTACCCCTACTGGAACATCGTCATCGGCCAGCAAGATTGCAGTTCGCTAGAGAACATAGAAATTGGCAACTATAATAGTGGCGTTTTGTAATGTTTTCAGATGAGTCGGCATTCATCCTTTCGGATCATGTATCCGAGTTTGGAGACGGCATAGAGAACGTTGCTTACTTGCTACAATGCTAGAAAATATATCTTTGGGGGTGGTTCCGTAATGGTTTGGCGCGGCACTACAATTGACAGTAAAATCAACCTGATTATCACTCGAAATGGTAATCTCAGGGCACGGCGATACATCACGGATATTACCCTAGTACGTCCTTTTGCATGTAATTCAGGTCCAGGACTTCTGTTCATGCATGACAACGCTCGCTCCAATGTTGCCAACCCAGTTAACGATTATCTTCGTGATCAAGAAATTCGAACCATGGACTGTCCCGCGTGTAGCCTGATGTAAATCCTATCAAGCCTCTGAGGGACCACTTACGAAGAGCTATCAAAATCCGTAACAACCCGCCAATGACGATTATAAGGACCCGAGGTGGCAACACTTTGTACTTAAATGTAAAACATCTTTATATATACCTACTTGTGTTCTGATAAAATAAAAATTAAAGAAACATTGTTCCTGCAACAGGTGTTCAACTCTTTATTAAATTGTATAGGCATGTTTACGCTATACTTATTCTGATTTTAAAGACTAGGTATTAATCCGACACAAAACTGCGGCTATTGTAAGAAATGATCCCTATTTTCTTTTGAACAGTGTACATACTTTACCTCTAATTACGAACTTGGCTGATGCATAACAGTAATATCAATAATAGTTAGAGAACTTTTCAACGAAACTTACCATGAAAATTAGATAGGTCTTCGACTTAAACCATTTAGTTGTTTTATACCTCGGTCTTATTAATTTCCTTTGCGCACAGATGCTGGAGCTGTATCGAGAGTGAACGAAAACATTTACAACCTTTAATTTAATTGAAAAACAAATATTCAACTTTTAATGCGTTTTATTTTCAGGACAAATGTTATCTAAAGTGTAACGTTACGGACCCTTGTGTTGTGCTTAGCTTTTATTCGTGGTGATTCGTCGTAATCGTCTTAGGTTCGGATCTAGAGTAGTTGAGCTAAATACGTGAAATAAAACGCCAGAGAGGTTTAATACTTTTATTAACGTCAACATTTAATTGCAGACAATTGTGCAATTTAATTACCTCCGGTATTCACCTGCTCAGGCTAGGAAACTGCAGGAAACCTTAGCCGAGATAGTGCGACGTGATCTCAAGTACGAAGATGTTTAGATGGGACGTATGGAACTCAATTTAATCCAACAACGAAGAAGCGCGGAATAGTTAAAGGACTAAGAATACCTGTAGCTGCAGCCGAGTTTCCTCCAGTGCAATATACAGGGGGATGATTGGATACCTGCAGATGCTGCCGAGTTTTCTCCAGCACAATATACAGGGGTATGATTCGATACCTGCAGCTGCTGCCGAGTTTCTTCCAGCGCAATATACAGGTGAATGATTGGATGCCTGCAGCTGCTGCCGAGTTTCCTCCAGCGCAATATACAGAGGAATGATCAGATACCTGCAGCTTCTGCCGAATTTCCTCCAGCGCAATATACAGGGGGATGATTGTATACCTGCAGCTGCTGCCGAGTTTCCTCCAGCGC
>JABXWE010083597.1:0-10511 GCA_014611495.1 Limonius californicus
AATAAAAATAACTATTAATTATTAAATTCCAACTTAAAGCCCACATTGACACGACATATTTATATGTAGTTATAGTTATAATAAAAATAACTATTATTATTATTGTTCGACTTTGGTTTCGCCCATATTTATACTATGAATAGCCCATTAATATAAAATTAAATTATTAATTATTCCATAAAGATAAACCTAAATTTAATCTAAATAACCATTTTATGAGACATCTCATGGTTATAATAAAGATATAAAATTAGTGGCTTCCCTATTTTGATAGTTACATACCAATATTCATGAAATAAATACGAATACCTGCAATCTTATTTCTCATTTACAATGGTTTTGAAATAAACCATATCCCACAGTAGTTCCTATGTTCTCCAAACGTCTGCGGCAATTTGACCTTGATGTAAACACATGATCTCAATATGTGTCATTTCCTGAATATGCGGCGGCTGATAAAGATGGTCCTTCCAAAATGTGTTGATATTAAAGTTATAAAACTTCAATAAATATTAGGATACTTCTATTGTAGACCAGGTAAGTTTAAATTCACATAATTTCTTAAATAAGAAATCCACTTTCAACTTTAGTTTAATAAATTACTTTGCAGGAATAATATCAGAAATAATTAAACACACCTCCGATTTAAAAACTCCTGGTAAGTTCTATTGTAATTAATAAAACACATTAACACAATTTAACTTTGAAAACAAATTAACGTTTGTTTACACCCAAATAAAATTTCTAAAACGTAACCCTTAATATTGTATGATAAATCAAAAACCGACTCCAATTCATATTTACACAAAATCAAGTTTCAAAACTATCAAAAACAATTAAATAAACCTTCATTCAAATTGAATATAAACATGTATACCCTCAAAATGTCTTAATAACATAAATATGAGTCAAAAACAAAATTTAACCTCAAAATACAAAACTTTATACAAACTAATAACATTTCTTATATAAAACAAATATTAATTTGAATAAAAGTATATAAAAAAAACTTTTTCCTATAAGATACAAACTATAAACAATAACAACAAATCCCAAATTCTTATATCAATCTTGATACAAGCAAAATTTTATAATGCTTATATAGCAATATTAAAATTATTTACATTTCAGGGCCCCATCATCAGTTTGGACACCCCAATTCATCACTAAAATGGAAAATAGACCTTCCCACAACTGTTCACTACCGATTTTGCACTGAAAACATCACTCCGACACCAGATAAAGCACATGGCACGTAGAACATTACGAAGCTCGGAAAATACCTTCTTATCTTATATGGTTTACAATCATGAATTAATATAAGTATAGTCTCCCACACAGCATAATTTACATTACAATTAAACTAATTAATCTTAATTTTAGACATAATCTGGAATAACAACACCAAAAATAGTATCCTTTCAATATGATCAAAACATTACGTAACAAAAATACATAATATAGGGGAAATAACACAGCAAAATATATATAGCTTAACGAATATTTTCTACCTCAAATACACCAAACAAAACAAAGTACATCCAAGTAGGATGATAATGTAAAGATAAAATCGTCGAAGTTTAATATGGATAAGTTATGGGATGCATCAATTCAGTTCCTCTATAACTAACTATAACTATAACTAATTATGATAATATACTGGAGAATGGTAATTCGAAACTTTACATGATGAATTAAATGAACTTGTAGTTATTTAAAGCAGCTAGAGAAGCCTTAGGAGAAAGTACCCCTATTATAAATAATATAAATGGCCTATGATGGAACGAACAGATAAAAGATTCAGTACAAGACAAAACACGAGCTTATGAAAAATGGTTAATAACAGAAGATCCCGAGGATAGGAAACAGTAAATAAGATACAATCCAGAAGTAGGAGGAAGTATCACAACTAAAAATTGAATATGTTACATGAGAAAGAGAGGACTGGGATTACTCAGTGGTAAGAGAGTTAGACTTTGGATGTAATACCTTAGTCCAAATGCTTCCCGGTTCTAATTACTCCAGGGGTCAGAAAACTTTTCTAATTTCATAGGTGGTCGGTACTGGGTCCCGGTCTCCATTTTTCATTGGGGATCAAACTAATGGCACTCCTTATGTTACGGTCGTATTAGAGGAGTAATAAGATCATGCACAAAAATACACCACACACCAGGCAGGTTAAGCACGATTACGTACCAACATGGTAACCAACAGAGTCTGGCGCTGTTGTGCATAGAAAACTCGCTTAGTCTTGCCTTTCACCCCTCGATACTGCGGAAGCGGTACAAACGAGGATTGTGATAATGATGAAATAAGAAAGTGGAATTACGCACAGGGGAATGCAGCGGTCAATATTAGGTATCCGCTTACCGTATAGAAAAGCTATTGATTGGATAAGAAACAAAACCAGAGTTGAAGATGTGACACAACGCAAAGCATCTTCAAGATGGAAGTGGGCAAAAAAGTTCATGAGAAAACACGTCAAAGTTGGAGGACGAAGGTAACCGAGTGGAGACCAAGAATGGGAAGAAAAAAACGCGGCAGATCTAAAACTAGTGTGTGTATGTTATGTATGTATGTGTTTTGCCGTATCACCTACTTTATTTAAATTACACATAAGCTAAGATGTGCATAGTTGGAAGAAAATGTCACAAATGGAGCATACCAATAGGAGATAAAGGTAGTCGTGGGCTAGAGCTTAGCGCGTTAGACTTCTACGCTGAGAAGAAGCTAGACTGTAAAGAATATCTAACAACATAATCAAAGAACGAATGTAGAAACAACGATTACCTACACGTGAAAAGAAAACAATTACTCTAAAGTGGTAATTTAAGAAGAATATCAGATACAAGATGGCCCACAGACTATGTGAGTGGTTCGATTGGAACCTAAAAAAAGAGGAAGACCATGAACGCCAAGGAAAGAAGAGATAAAAGAAATAATGCAGTACAAATACCTATAAGAAAACGATTGGGAAGACCTCAAACAATGATGTTTAAGAAGCAAATGAAAACGAACACTATTCAAACATTTGTTTGTGGTGTACCGTTTGTTTATAATAATAATAAAACTTTGGCATACTCCAATAAAACTCCGAGTAGCCCAGTGGCTCGTAATACGACGTCTTTTGGTTCAAACCTAGGAAAGGTAGAAATTTTTTCTGTAAATTTTGGGGTCGGTATCGAGCTTGGTAACCATTCGACGTTGGCTTACAATTAATGGCGCTTCTCCTAACCACTGGCCGACCAGGAAAAGTCAACATCATATGTACAGTTAATACAAACAGTTAAAATGGCAATCGAACGCAGTTGAGGAGAGCAGGAGGAATGTGATGCAAGTCGAAGTGAGACCAATTACTTCAAATAGATCCCAGTTGTATGAATACCAACCTCGACACCGTACAGTAAAAATATGAACAAATTAAAAAGAAAAGAAGATGTACCTACTCTAGTACACTACACGAATATTCAAAATACTGAGACACCGTGTATATATTTACAATTGTTAAAGAATTGCTAAAGCAAATAAAATATTTAAAAAACCACGAGGAATTGACTGTTGTTCCTCCAAGACAATCTTTCTGTCAGTTTTTTTCACAAATAGATGATAATTACCAGAGTATCTGCTTAATATAACTATTATTTGATTTAAGTTAGACACCATTACTTTCTTGTGATCTTACGCCGATTTAAGCTTCAAGGTTTATTTCGATAAAATAATTACAGCAAATGTTTGAACAGTGCCCGGCGCCATTTAAACATTTTTTCGCATTCTATAAACTTTTTCCGTAGGTGTATGAACATTAGCATTAACATTCGTGCCGATCAATCAATTACGTAATCTTCTTTTGTTATAAAACGAATAGTAATCTATTGATTTATTACTAGCACAACGTTTGCTTACGCCCTACATAGTTTCTTTAAGGAAAATATTAAATTAATTATATGGAGATGTAAAATATGAGCTTAACAAAATAATCTTCCGTTTTCGCGATAAATCTAAATTTGTGTAGTAGAATACTCTGTATTCTTCTAACGCATCTCACCCTCTAAATTGTTACACTGTGTTATTATTCTGATATTTATCTTCTATTTAAGTATCATCATTTCTCATCCTTGGGTATTCTTCTGACTGACCGTCCCAGTTTTGTATTTGTATGGAGTATCCTGTGTATTGATGTTTTTGTATTCATCCGACAGTACTTTTAGTGGGATATCCAAATTAACACTTTTTAGATTGTAAAAAGTGCGCTTTAAAGATAAATTGCCCATGAGGGCGTATTTAACAGAATTGTACCTAATATGAAGGCAATAATAGTGTAGCGGACCGAATTTGCCATTATGTTTATATTATAACAGAAAAATGCACTTTGGGACTTTATGCTCATAGTTTTAATTTTTAATCTATACTCGCATATATATTTCATGCTAATTGATTTTAGTGGCGTTCGAAAGTCGCACGCTTCATTTATCTTGGTCTTAACACGTGTTTATTTTTTGTAAAGGGTCTGTCCTTTACGAGTAGACCTAATTTATGAGGGCTATAAATAAAATACACATCAACTTTCATATACAATGAATGGAATTATAAAACAACTACACATTCGACAGTTGAATGTTATAATTCCATATTTAAAATATTTGTTTGTAGCGGCTTTCTTTCAGCTATTTCTTGCAGGTAAATAGGATAACAATATGACTTCGATTTAGTTGCTCTCAAGTGCGCAAGGTATTCCACGACAGCTGTCTAGCGCAGTCTGTTCTTGGGATCAATTGTTACCTTAGCCCATAACTTGCCTAAATTATTACTTTTTTGTTGAACTAAACCCTCATGGGTGATATTCCGCGCATGGACGTGTTAATTAAATACTAGATTGTGGGAGTTATTTATTTGGTTTGGTTCTTCAGATTTTTAACAGCTAGTTAATTTATTTTTATACTAAATTATGGGGGTTATTTATTGGTTTGGGCCTTCGGATTTTTAACAAACAATTAACTTATTTTTACGAAAATTATTAGTTCCAAAATTAATCGGGCCATAAGAGCCATGTTGTTCTTACAAATAGGGGGCACGTGTAGTGGATTCTCACGATCGTGCAAACCGTTTGGCCTATAAAAGCAGAAGTAGGTTGTTCTGAAGGGGCATTCTTGATTCAACCATCAAGAAGCACTACCAGAACAAGAACCCAATCCTTCCCCTGTATATTGCGCTGGAGGAAACTCGGCAGCCGCTGCAGGTGTCCAATCATCCCCCTGTATATTGCCCTGGAGGAAACTCGGCAGCAGCTGCAGGTATCCAATCATCCCCCTGTATATTGCGCTGGAGCAAATTCGGCAGCAGCTGCAGGTATCCAAACATTCCCCTGTATGTCCTTTAACTATTCAGCGCTTCTTCGTTGTGGGGTTAAATTGGGTTCTATACGCCCAATCTAATATCTTCGTACTTGCGATCACGTCGCACTATCTCGGCTAAGGTTTCCTGCAGTTTCCTAGCCAAACAGGTGAATACCGGAGGTAGTTAAATTGCACTGTCTGCAGTTAAATATTGACGTTAATAAAAGTATTAAACCTCTCTGGTGTTTTATTTCACGTATTTAGCTCAACTACTCTAGATCCGAACCTAAGACGATCACGAAGAATCACGACGAATAAAAGCTAAACACGACACCAGGGTCCGTAACGCTACAATAGCATTAATAGAAATGATCTCTATTTATTAGATTCGTACTGCTTTTAAATGATGACATACCAGGTGATTTTTTTACCCTTTTCTACCTAAAAGCAGTGTAAGCATTTGTACAGTAGTTGCGATATCCATTTTTAATTCATCTCTTTCCGCCTTCTTCTTAATATCAGCTATTATTTGATTTTATATTTTATGCAGCCATTTCGATTTCATTTTTGTTATGTTTGGCAGTTCTACCGATCGTTAATTTGATATCATATGCCAGCACGTCGAATGTTATCTTTCAATTCATTGAGATTACTTGCATCCCGGATTCCTGTAATTCCTTTCTGTAGGACTTCCCCACAAATCTGCATAAAGTAGTTTGAGAGTAAGCGAGTTGGATGGATAATCAGTTTCTCTTGAATTAAGACGGTCAGGAAAGTGACGTGTGGGCTTTGTTATTATTAACAAGACATTAATCCCAAATATAGTTACAATATTTTGCATATCCCAAAGAGTGTTATATGTAACAACAAGCCCCTGGCGAAGATGGAGTGGTAACATAACTATTAAAGAATGGAAGGAAGTATCCAGATCGAAAACAAATTATTTAGTAAGTGTATAAATGAAGGAAACGTACCACAAAACTGGAAAACATCTATCGTCATGCTGTTATTTAAAAGGGAATTTCAAAATTACAGACCAATACCATCGTCGCATGTATACAAAATATGTATGAGAATAATAACAAATAGGATTACAAGCTAGATCAATTTCAGTCTCCTAGGCTAGCGGACTTTAGAAGCGGATATAGCACGATAGACCACATACAGATGTGAATGACATTAATTGATTACAAAACGGCTTTCGACACCCTTGAAATATGGGCTCTAATTGACGCAGTGCAAAGAAACAAAATTAATACACGATATGTCAACCTTATAAAATATGTATATGACAAAGCAACACTTTCATTTTTCATTTACACGAAAAAACAAACCAAAAATAAATATTAAAAAAGGGATACTGTAGGATGATGTGGTTTTACCAGAGGTACCCTCGGGTGCTATGGGGGATATTTTTAAAACTTTAATATACTACACCTAGAGCGTATAAACGGCAAACACCTATCATACCTAAGGTATGCTGCCGACATATTATTTTCTAAAGACCAGCAAGAAATGCAATGTATGATCACCCAACTATATAAAACATCGGAACTGGTTGAACTGCTAATGAACTTTGACAAAACTAAAATAATGGCTAATTTTGAGATGTCAATATTACAATTTACTTTCGGCTTAGACCACGTCGTCATTTGGGAACTACACCCAGCATTACAAAGTAAGGACCGACCTGCAGAATAGAACACTGGTGTTCAGTGTTCTATTCGCTCTGAAGATGCAAGCTGCAATGTCTTGCGAAACGTTAGTTTGTATGGGTTCACAAACAGCTAACCGACATAAGCCGATTAAGTATTATTGTCCTGGCAAAGAAAATATATGAAGATCAAATCCTTGTCCGCCCCAAGGTTTGATTAATATAAGCACACGGCCCCGTTTAGACAGGCAGAGCCTATGAACAAATATGGCTCAAACTTCTAGAGCAAATGCTTGTAAAGGCAGACAAGCTACAGGTCGGGCCTTACCTGATAATGCTGGGTGTAGTTCCCAAATGACGACGCGGTTTAAGCCGAAAGTAAATTGTAATATTGAAGTTCGAGAAACCGCGAAAGCCTCATAGAATATAATTTTGAGATGTTACAAACAACAATAAAAGTAAAAAATACAGAAAATGATCAGATCTCCGAATACATATATTTAGGATAATTGATTACATTAGGTAAAGAAGTTCAAGACAAAGAAATTGCACGAAGAGTAGAATTAGACTGGGCTGCGTTTGGGAAATTACAAGACGTTTTTCAATCAGAACTCAGAACAACAGCACTGTTCCAAAACTAAAATTTATGAACAAGGTGTGCTACCAGCCATTACATACGTTCCCGAAACATGGTCTCTAACAACAGGACTGGCAGTAAATCAAAGAATCATGAAAAGAGCCATGTTGGGAGTGACCCTGCTAGACAGAACAACAAACACGTGAATCAGGAATCGCTGGAAAGTTACTGATGTTGCTTTTAGAATTGTGAAGTTAAAATTGAAATGGGCAGGATACATTTCAAGATGACCAAATGAATGATGGGTTAAAAAAATATGAATTGGTGATCACGCACCGACCGGAAACCTGTAGCTAGATTTAAAACAAGGTGGTGCGATGACATTTCCAGAATAGCAAGGAAAATAATTTGGAAAGCAAAGTCCAAGAAAAACAAAAATTGAAACAATTGTCAACATAGTTCTCACAATTCAACTTTCGTTGAACAACAATAATTGAACACCTTTGTTGAAACCTAAGTCGATCAACAGAATATATGGATCATTGCAAGATTTCATAAAAGTAAGCAAATTAACAAGAAAAATCGTTGTCAAGTGACACTGCAGTGGTTCACACGTAGCGACTTGTTGAAATAAGGGGTGTTCTCACGATTTAACTTTCGCTGGAACAACAATAGTAAAAACAACTTTGTTGAAACCTAAAGGATTCGATTCGACTTCTGTTGATCAAGTTTAGTTGAACAATTAAAATTAATCAACTATTTTGTTCGTACTTTTTAGCAAATCGAATCAACATTTATAACTAAAATGGCGCCGAATGCAGTGTTAGTGCTGGTGTTGCACTTAATTATGTTTTACTTAACGGGGAATATTTTAGTGCATTAAAACCGTAAACGGGTTGGGAGTTGATTTTACGTAGAAATCAGTTATAGAGCGTCTCACAGTGAGAGTGAGGTACAGGCTTTTTAAGGACAATGCTAAACCTTATTAGAGATGCCTGTAAAACGTTGCCAAATATAAACTCCTAAATGAAGTAGATCCAGCAAAAAGATGTCCAGCTAACTCTTGCGGTAGTTATCACCAATTAGCGATTTGTACAACTAAAGGCGGATTACGTTATGATTAACAGGTGCTTGGCATCTTCACAGCAATTTTAAGTAGAAGTTTTGCAACCCTGGTATCCATAAGAACCTGTACTACATTCTCACTGTGAGATTCCCTATAGGAATATCGACAAACCTGATAAGGAATGGCATTAGAATTTACAAAAGGGTACATAAATCATTTAAGAATGTCACCCGGTAAATTCCAAGAATTGCTCCCTAAAATTGAACAAGAACAACAACAACAAAGAATGTTCACACACTGTATTTTGTATGTGATAGTAGACCTCCACAATAAAGATAATTCAAGTAGACTGGAAAGGTTTACACGGTTCAAAGACGTTTCAACTTGACCGAAAAATTGCGGTGATTCATTACTTGATCAAGAAGAGTTGGACTGGGTCAAACTTTTGTGGAATCACCTAAATTGATATACTAGTTCTCACAGCATTTTTTATTTAACTTTTTGAACGCCCCTTAAGTTAATCAACAACTCGTTCTCACGGTTTGCTAAAAATTGAAATATTATTAGAAAAGCAGTTAACGTACTTTGTGATGTTCTGGGCAATTACTTGGATTTTAAGAAGAAATCATTTAGGGCCTTCACAAACACAGTTGCAAGAATTGGCTGCGGAAGATTCCGAAAGGTTTAGAAATTATTTAAGCATAAATGAGGACAAATTTAATGAACAAATCAGAAAACCTGAAGATAAGATTAAAAACAAGATACTGTTATGACAGAAGCATTGGCAGCTACATTAAAATTACAAATAGCATTACTATATTAAGCAACAGGGGATTCCCGAAAAACTCAATAGCCTATTTTTTGCCTTCAATCTACCATGAAATATTTAAAGCACTACAAGAATTTATAAAAGTTAGCAAATTGACTAGAAAAACAGTTTTTCGAGTTACACTGCAGTGCTTCATACGTCACGATGTGGTGAATTAGACTGAAATCATAAGTTCGCAGCTAGTTGTACGTACAACAAAAGTTAAACCCCATCCGACTTTCGTTACTTCAACTTCTAGTTATTCAACTAAGTTGAAGCACGGTTCAGATGCTTAAATGTACGTCCAACTGTCTTTCAACTTCTAGTTGTTCAACGAAAGTTGAATCTTGAGAACGCGATTTTATAAATACATAATGCAAATAATCAATTCAATTCTTGCTGTTTTTAGAACAAGAAAACACGATAGTTTAAAGAATACTTGAAAAAGAAAGGAGTTAATTTTGTAAAATGAAAGTATTATAAAATCGCAACGAACGGCCACTACTTACAGTGGAGGTTGAGATAAATATTATTAACCAAGTGGTTTGGTATTTTAGTGTAATTTAATTAACATATAAGCTGCAGCAAACCACGTGTTATAATTAATTTATATAACTGGAAATTTTATTTATAAACGGGGTTAAACTAAAAATAGCACCGGGGGATTTTCCCACACCACTTGATAAACATTGCATAATTTTATTCCAGTTTATTGAAACTCAATGTCAACGTTTGGGCTACAATTGACGCAAATAGAGATAATTTAATCTCCATTAATTAATGTATATTACTTTCCGTTAGTTTACAAATTAATTAAATATAAGATATTTGCTAAAAATTATAAAGCAGTACTCATTTAAAACAAACAATAAGTCAGAGAAGTCAACAACAATATCGTTTTATCACAATAAAATTAAGCATGTTTAGTTCTATTTAATGTATAAATGCATTACAAATCCCGTTAACATGTTAAATGATTATTTTTAATTACCTATAAATGTTCATCTAAAAGGTTTACCATTAGGAAATTTTATTAATATTCTGGTGATTGCATTCTTTTAAATTTTGTAAAC
>JABXWE010083598.1:0-12956 GCA_014611495.1 Limonius californicus
TGGAATAATGTGATCCCAAAACATGTTCATCCGTCAGAATGTTTATTCTGAAGATTCCGGTTAAGTATTTTAAAATTATTATATTATAAAATATAATTTAGGACTCCTACAAGTACAACTAAGCTGCTTTCTTCAGTAGGAATTGATTAACTTGGATTATACAGAGAGTATCAGAAATAGGTACAAATATTTAAACCAGTAATAGATTGGCTCAAGTAGAATTCAATGGTACTATTAATTTTTCAAAAATGATTAAGTTTATTTTTTTTAAATAAATTAAAATGTTGTTTGAGAACTGCTGATGATACATAGAAAACGCGTTTAACCTGTAGATGGTTATTACCTTATTGTAAAGTAAATCCAAAGTGGCAAACACGTAAAAACTTGTTTGGCTTGTGATGATGAACAACAACAGACTGAATAGAAATTACTGACCTACCTAATAGTATTGGTTTGTGGCAGATTATAAGAAATTTGTTTGGCTTTTCTTCTTACTCTTCTTCTTCTTACGTCTTACTCTCCTTTGCATAACATGTCTTTGAACTCAAATTTTTGTTATTATCCTGCGGTACTTAAACAAATTTGGGTCAAATTTTCAATTATTAATTTCTCATACCTTAAGGGCCCCATTGCCAAAGAAATGTTTTTTCTAGTTTGTACATATTGTAATCTACCATCGGATTTAATATTTGTACCTATTTCTGATACACCCTGTATAAAGTAATGTTGGCTTGACCACTGGACATATTTGTTGATTTGCTGAAGAATCTTCAGAGATGTTCGCATAGTTGCTTAAGATAGTCCAACTTCATGAGCTTCTACTGAAGATGGCAACTTACTTGCCGAAATGCGTATGTAGATATTCTAATTATCATGGTGGAACGGGAATTATCAGTGTTGTTTCTTATATTTTTGCTTTTCTATGCCGTTAGTAGAGATCTATTTTCGGAAAAATATTAATTTGGGGATTTCTGGAAAGCTGTTCCAAGGGTTTTCTCAAAATTGTACCAGCGAAAGTATTTCCTATTCATTCCTGAATTTGATTTCTAATAAGAATAGTTCAGACTTTGAATCTCGAGGTACAAAAGCATTTTGTTTAGTCATGTTTCATATTAATCCACCCACTCATTTCAATATCAGCGTAAGCGTTTAGAAAAATATAAACTAATGAGTCAATTTTCTTAAATATTTAATGTTACATTGAAAACGCTAACTAAGCATATTGTCTGGATAGAAACATAAATAATATAGAATTTTCAAACTACACAACACTGATTTTAGAACAGTGCGCTTCTAAGTATATACAGGGTTTTCCTGCTGAATCAAACTGTATACAAGATCAGATATCTTTATTCCTTCGAGTGAATTGTCTCTTACAAGCCATCGCGATCTTCTCTCCTGTAGATAGCGTTTTTTAAAGTAAGGCAGACACAGGAGACCTACAGCTTAAACTGGGCTCCGAAATTTTACTCCAGAGAAGATTTACTAGCCAGAATACTTCGCTGGTTTGCCATTGCCTTGCGAGGGAGAACCGCCGTTAAAAATCCTGGTACTGAGAATTGAACCTCAGATCTTTGACGTAGAAGTCTAACGCGCTGATTTCTAGCGCACGGTCACCAAATATATTTTATTTTGAGATTTTACGTCCCTATGATACCTTGATTAAGAATCTACACTCAATTATATTCTCACGTTAACGCTGAGGAGAAGCACGTGGCAGAAAATAGCAGTGTGCCGTTACCGCTGTTAAGGCGACGTAGTTTAGCCTTAAAACATATTTTTTACCTACAATTTTGAGAAAATTTTATCCAAGACCAGTTGTTTTAATATTGGAGTAAAAAGTCTTTTTATTAATTTTAAAAGGAATGTTTAATTTGACGAATTTTGACGAAACAAACCTAGCAGTACTTAACATCAATTATACAGTTTACGTTCTTAACCGAAATATTATAAAGATATAAAATTAGGAAAAATGGAATTTCTCTGTCCTTTACCTATATATAGCTCAATCAAGCAGGGAAACCCTGTATATATTTACAATAGTATATTTGTGTAAATATTCCAAATTCCCATGAAATCTTCAAGAGCAAATGTTACAAACTGTACCTATATTTAGAAATACAATAAAACCTCGACATAGCGGACAACTTTGGGCGAGGGGGTGTCCGTTAAAGCCGAAAGTCCGTTATTGCATAAAGTAGGTTCCTGGCCTGCTTAAGAAATTGACAAATTAGTTAGTTTTTAGGAAAGTAGACTCGCGATGCGGCATGATCACGTGCTTATCATTCGCCGAATATTATTTACAACCGGTGACTATTGGATTTAATATAACAGACCATATTATTTGTATAGTTTCCTTCAAGTTATATCATTATTGCCTCACCGAAGGGCGCCTGGTAATCTCTGATTAACATTTAACGAAGTTGTAAATGCAGGTAAAATAACAGACCCGGCTTTGGGAAATTCATTTGAAAGTTCAACATTTTCAAATATCCATTTTATTTAGGTATAAATATTGATTTGGACTTTTTAATAATAATAAAATTAAAATACTAAAATATATTATTTTTCTGACGTATGTATGTTACATTGCCTAGAATTGTTGTCCAACTTTTCTGTACACTATCGTGGGAGTCGTCCTAAGTAACATATTTCTATTTTCTTTGATGTTTTGGAGACACTCGCGGAGACATGCTTGTAATCTGTTTGATTCTATAACTTGACGCTTGTTTATAGCTTTATGTTTAAATCCCATACGTTTAATAATTCCTAGCAATGTAATTTCGGAACACTTTATTGCAGTATAATCTGCATTCAATCTTTGATTTAATAACTTTTCATTTTCATTTGATACATTTTTCGCTGAATTAAATGTTCGCTACCAGTCCACGGTGTCCACACTTTAAAATAAAGTATAAATAAATATCACTTCAGACAATAAGGCAACGATCTAATCTAATCTCTGAAAAGTTACTTATTACTGATGCACACTAACTAAGGAAACTAATTTTGATACATAGTTTATTACTAGGTTTAACATAATCAAGAAAAGTTCAACTAAACAGGGTAATCTTAAATACTGAATTAAAAACAAAGAATTAAAGCTTCTTGCTTGAGTCACAACCACTAGGTAACCTCAGTCTCTACGCAATATCTAAATTTACCTGAATAACCGAGTTACAAGTAGCTTGTAAATCTTTTTTCTACAAGTACTCTTTTAAAGCGGATAGCGGTATAATTTGAAGTAGACTATAAATATGTAATTTTTATTTATGTCCCCGAAAATTCTAGCGTTTTTACCAATACATGGCCTATTCGCTTAAAGTAGCAGTGAATGAATATGAAATAATAACATGATAATTTAATTATAGGCAAATCATAGTTGAAAGCATGTTAAAATTAATGATAGCAAATTTTGTGCGATATATAAAAAATCAGTATAATCAATGTCCACAAAATAGAGAGTTTCTTTGCTGTTTTTCGTATATTTGTTTTAAACAATCTTAACTTAATTAAATACTTTCAAAGTAAAAAAATCAGATTTTAATAATGTTGACCCACAACTATAGATTTCTACCATCCGGCACTGGTTTATTTCCTCGGAGATATAAAATTTGGAAAAATATAATTGCCCATGCATTTTGCCACTGGGAAACCCTGTATATATTTATACGAGTGTACTTGTATGAACGTTCTAATGTCCCATTGGAGTGTGTGTATATGCGCGCGCGTGTGCGTCTCTGTGTGGTTGCACGCGGGCATTTATAATCGGAACATATTATTTTGAAAATGTCTTCCCAAAAACGTACTTATTTGGCGATCATCAAAAATAAAAAAAAAAGAATTAATTTTATAAAAGTTTACTCATCTTCATTGAGAAACCTTGTATATATAGATAAAAGCGTATTTGTGTCAACGTTCTAAAGACCCATAGCTCTGCTCCATAAAATCATATTTATTTGGAGGTAAGAAAAATCATCATCATCATCATCATCATCATCTCTGACATGGAGCTGACCATTTCTGCTCACCTTCTAAGGTTCATAAAATCAGATTTTTTTACAAACATGTACTAGGAACATTAGAAATGGAAAAATATACCCCCATATAGTTTACTTATAGTTCAATACCGCTGGGAATCCCTATATAGATATTAATTATATGAACTATGAAAAGGCCCAGATGACGCGTAGCTCCTTTAACAAAAATCTCTGGTCAAGTGAGATCCAGCTACAAACAACTAGCCGAAACAAAGTTTTCGCAATCCGTTTAGAAAAAATTAAATTATTATTTTCAGTAAATTTCACCAGTCTGCGAAATCATTTATGTTCCTAATAAAATTATAACACGTAATGGACGACAGTCTTCCGGCAACCAACAGATTTCTGGATTAAGTGAAGCCAGAAATATTTTCTAGAGTATCTTTTTCCGGCGTGACAAAGTATTTTTCTTTGGACAGCCAACGGCGACATTATTAATTAATGAACTTCCTGCAAATACCGCCTACTTACTAAGAAAATGACATATTTTCACGACTTCCGAAGTTTTTTCTGTTGATTTCTAACAAATAAAGTAATCGCCTAGAATTCTGTTTAACACACATTTTTTTTTGCCAACCGCTGCTTTTTTGCTTTGATGACAGGGCGTACAAGCACATATGTTTGTTAACCATACGGTTTTCCCTGCTTAGATTGTTCAACAGTCACGACATGACCCTCGATTTTGAATTGTTACAAACCTACTATTAGGTTAACAGCTGTTAGATTATACCATACCGTAACATTCAAGTTGATTCAGATATTATTTGGGAAATATTGTCTGAAATATCCCATATTTTGTCCCTGAGATGGCGGTAATAGAGACAAATATTAGCTATTAGGAAGTGTAGAGAGGAGGCGACAGATAGGGAAAGATGGAAGCGAAAACTTATGGAAGTCAAGGTTCAACGAATTTGTAAAAGTTACATGAATTATTCGATTTTTATGGCTTAATCCATCCTATAGAGTTATCTTGGACGAATATACAGGACTAGTTCATAATCCTTCATAGGATTCAGTCTAAATAAAGAATTCCCCGGCACCTTAGGTTTTTAAAAAATCAGGTTCATTGGTTGTATTACTGTTGACAACGGTATTATTGTCAATGGTGATTTCGATTTTTGCTAACTTTAATTCGTGTTTGGGAATATTTTATTTAGGATTAATTACTATTTTATGGACATGGAAACAGAAAAATCAATGTAATATCTAGATGTCAGAATGTATATCATTCTTTATTAAACTTACCTGCTCCAATTTAGAAATAAATATTTCGCCTTTAATTTGAGAAAGTGGAAGAAAGACTTGTGGAAGGAAGAATTGATAAAAGTTAAATGAATTATTCAATTTTTGTTTTAATCCATCTTACAGTGTATCATGTATGCCTTAGGATTAATATACAATTCTTCATTCTATTCAATCTAAATAAAATATTCCCTAGCACCACAGGTTAATCAAAAACATCAGGCTCCTTAGTTATATTACTGTTGACAACGGTGTAATAGTCAATAGTAATATAACTAGCGACTCCGATTTTTGATAAATATGAATTGAAGTGTTAGGGAATGCTTTATTTAGGTTTAATATCTATCTTCTAGATATAGAAACAGAAAATCCAATGTAATATTTAGATGCCAGGGTGTCTATCATTACTCATTAAACTTCTATAGCGCTTGTACAGACCTCACCTACGTTTGTCAAACAATAAATATGCCAACTTCTACTAGATGAAAAAGACTTCAACGAACTTCTACAAGGATCATAACTTCTCCAATTTAAAAACAAAATATTGTCTTTAATTTAACAAAGTGAAGACTGGTGGAATAATTTATACGAGTTACATAAATTATTCGATTTTTATGTTTTATTTCATTTTATAGAACTATTCCGTACGAATATTTAGGATTAACACATAATCCTTCAATAGGATTCAGTCTAAATACAGAATTCCTTAGCACCGTAGGTTTTTAAAAAATCGGGCTCATTAGTTATATTACTGTTGACAACGGTGATATTGTCAATAGTAATATAACTAGCGACTCCGATCTTCGATAGCCATAGGTCTGATTAATTGCGGTGTTGCGAAAACAATATAATTTGTCTTTAATTTGACAAAGTGGAAGAATTGGTAAAAGTTACATGAATTATTAGATTTCTATGTTTCAATTCGTCTTACAACCGCAGCATGTACGAATATTTAGGATTAATGCATGATATTTCATTTTAATCAGAGTAAATAAAGAATTACATAGCTGTCAATATAACAATTTACTTTCGGCTTAGACCGACCTATAGCCTGTATGCCTTTGCAAGCATTTGCTCTAGAAGTTTGAGCAATATTGCAGAGTGAATTGAATTCAGTGTTGTATTCACTCTGAAGATGCAAGCTGCAATGTCTTGCGAAACGTTAGTTTGTTTGGGTTCACAAACAGCTAACAGGCATAAGCCGATTAAGTATTACTGTTCTGGCATACAAAATACATTAAGATCAAATCCTTGTCCGCCCCAAGGTTTAAATAATCTAAACACACGGCCCTGTTTAGGCAGGCTCGGCCTACGAACAAATATTGCTCAAACTTCTAGAGCAAATGCTTGTAAAGGCAGACAAGCTACAGATTGTCAAATGAGAAGTTTCACTTGAGATGTGCAAGACAGGAAGCAAGACAGCATTCGGAGCAAAGGAGATGCACTTACTCTCGGTTGTCCACTTCGGCGAAGTACAATCATGTTAGTAAACGAACGGGCTCGCACCCATTTGCTAAAACAAGTAATGCGTACTTTTTCTCAGAGTGTACCCTATCTGTAGTGGTCAACGTTTAGTAAGTAAATGAGTTCCGCTGCAGATAGCAGAAATATGCCACTGAGCTCAAGTGAAACTTCTCATTTGACAATCTGTACAGGTCGGTCCTTACCTGATAATGCTGGGTGTAGTTCTCAAATAACGACGCGTTCTAAGTCGAAAGTAAATTGTAATATTGACAGTTGGAGAAACCGCGAAAGCCTCAAGAGAATATAATTACATAGCTCCCCAGATTTATCAAAACATCAGGCTCTTCGGTTGTACTACTGCTGACAATGGTGTTATTGTCAATAGTAGTACAACTATTGACTCCGATTTTCGATAAATATAGGTCTGATTGATTCCAGTGTTTATGGGCAGGGATGGCTCAGTGATAGGAGAGTCAAGCTTTGGATGTAATAGTCTAAACGCTACCCGGTTTGAATCACTCCAGGGTTGGAAATTTTTCTAATTCCTGGGTGACAACACGGTAACCCGCAGAGTCGGGCCCTGTTGTGCATAGCACAAACTACCTTAGCTTTGCCTCACACCGCCTCAACACTGCGCAAGCGGTTCAAACCAGAATCATGATAATGATGATAATGATGATTACAGTGTCCAAGAATGTTTTATTTACGTTTAATAATGCTATTGTATAGATATGGAAACAGAAAATCCACTCTAATATCTTGAGGTCAGAATGTATATCATTATTTATTGAACTTCTACAGGGTTTGCACAGACGTCATCTATGTTTGTCATGCGATATAAAGGCCAACTTCCACTAAATAGAAAATACTTCAACGAAGGATCGTAACAGCTCCAATTTACAAACAAAATATTTTGTTTTTAATTCGACAAAATGAAGACTTGTGGAAGATTTATTCGATTTTTATATCTTAATTCATCTTATAGAAGTATCTTGTATATTTAGGATTAATATATTAATATTCTATACAAAGAATTCCGTGCTAGGTTTATCACAAAATGAGGCTCTTAGGTTATATTTCTGTTGGCAACGGTGATATTGTCAGTAGTAATATAACTAGTGATTCCGATTTTTGAGAAACATAAGCCTGATTGATTCCGGTGTTCGGGATTGTTTTATTTAGGTTTTACGAGTATATTGCTATTTTATTAATAACAGAAAATCCATTGTATTGTCTAGATGTTATCATTATTAATTATTCAACTTCTACAGAGCTTGCACAGAAATGATCTATTCTACCTTTGTTGAGCACTACAAATGCCAACTTCTACTTGATGTAAACGGACACAACATTGTGCCCACACTGTAAAACACATAAAACTGGCTTTAAAAATCATCCTTCTTAATTGGAATCCATTTACGGCTCAACACTTTAACGACAACCCTAACCTTTAAAACTAATTACAGCTGAAGATGGGACATTTCGTCATTTACTCTTGCATTTGCTTTAATAACAAGGCATCATAATTTCTTGGATGAAGTTTTGTACAACACGAACAACTGGAGGCAGACACGAAAAATACATAACATAAGCCGTGCGTAGGTTCTCACACGCTTTTCCCAAGTGCGGTTTCTAAAAGATTAATTAAAGCTCCAGGGGGTATTAGAAGTGCCCTTTTTGTTTCCACGCGAAGGCGTTGCGGACTCTCCCAAGTAAATAAACAACAACTCTTGCCAAATTTGCATGATTTAAAAATAATTTGGCACAAATACCGAGTTTGTTGCCAAAACTAAGTCCATACAATATTATTTAAAAAATATCTTCCACTTTAAATCAAGGATATTTTCCACCTTACTTTATTAAATTTTCCAGCTGCATAATGAAGTGAATTCAGCTCGACTTCAAAAGAAAATATTCCGGCGCTTCAACAAACATTTATCTGGCGATCTCGCTGGAGATAGCGCGTGGGGGCGACTGTTTCGGAGACGCTTTTACCCTAACAACGACAACGAGAAAACCAACCCCTCTGTGGGTAATGTGAGGAAATTTCCAGAAATTCGTACTTTTTGTATAGTCCAATGCACTTAAAAGCTTTGTGAATGCGAACAAGATTGAATGTTATTTTTCGATTTGTGAATCGTTGCTGCTGCACTCCCTTGGGGTTTTAGGTAAATTACAAGGATATGAAGCTCCCAAATTAAATTTTCAAGTTTTAAGGCGATTTGCCGCTTTAACACGCGCCGCTCAAAAACTGGAGTCTTATCGGCACGAAGGGAAGTTGCAGCGTCATTATTTACTACATCCTCGTAATCTGTAACTCACACAGTCAAGGCTGATGATATTTAGTTTCTGTTCAATAAAAGATAAGGTGGAAAAGCTAGCTGCACTTATCTATGTTTGAAATCATGTCAACCGCACGCGAGCGTGTCCTGAAATGCACGGAGATAGAAAATTGAAGTGGCGATCGAACGTGGGTGTAGTTTGACCAGACCACCCCGAAAACGGAAGTGTGGAATCAAACAGATACAAGCGATAAATGAAGGAAACTTCGGAGAAAGTTTTGGATAAAGAACACAGTTTTAGGGGAACACAGAGGATCCAGACAAGCGGAAACTGATGATTATGTCAAGCAAGTGTTTAGCAAAGTCTTTGACCTTTGAGTAAAATTGGATTACGTGTTCACACCACAGACAGGGAATTTTACGAATAAGGAATGTTTTGCAAGCATTTAGGCTGCAAGAAAACATAAATTTCTTTGCTTTTTTAAGTGTTTGTAAGAATTTGAATTAAAATGTGGAAGTTATTGGAAGTAAAAACTCACCAGATGCTTGGTAGATGTTAAAGAAGCAATCTATTGGCGGAAATACAAATTTATGATATTATATATGGTAGAGTACAAGTAGGGGTTTAATGGAATGTATTGAAAATACTTCCGATGGAAATACAAACTAACCAGATTATTGGTGAATATTGAAGACGAAATCTATTGGAAGCAATAGAAATTTAGGTTATCATATGATGTGGAAGAGTACAAGCAGGAGTTTTTGTGGAATGTATATATGAAGAAGTCTTTTTGCGATTCTGGATTTATTCTAAAATGGAAAAACACCTACAGGTTGCCTATCTTCCAGCACTGACATGGCAGGATTTATTGGAATTATTTCCACTGAAAGTACATGCTAACCATATTTTTGGTGAATATTAAAGACGAATTCCATTGGAGGCAATACAAATTTCTGATATTGTATGATATGGTAGAGTATAACAATTTATATACGAAGGAGCATTTTGACCATTTTGGATGTACTATAAAATAGACAAAACATGAGAGGTCGTCTATCCTCCACTGAATATAGCACTGCCATGACAGCATTTATTGAAAATACTTCCAATGGAAATACAAATTAACCACATTGTTGGTGAATATTGAAGACGAAATCTATTGGAAGCAATAGAAATTTACGATATCATATGATATCGTAGAGTACAAGTAGGGGTTTCTATGGAATGTATATATGAAGAACTCTTTTTACGATTTTGGATTTATTATATAAAGGACAAACACCTAGAGGTTACCTATCTTCCAGCACTGACATGGCAGGATTTATTGGAATTACTTCCACTGAAAGTACATTCTAACCAGATTCTTGGTGAATATTAAAGATCAATTCTATTGGAGGCAATACAAATTTATGATATCGTATGATATGGTAGAGTATAAGAATTTATATACGAAGGAGCATTTTGACCATTTTCGATATACTATAAAATGGACAAAAACATAGAGGTTGGCTATCTTCCAGTGAACATTGCACTGACATGACGGCGTTTATTGATAATACTCCCACTGGAAGTATAAATTAACCAGATTCTGGGTGAATATTAAAGACGAAATCTATTCGAGGGAATACAAATTTAGGATATCATATGATATGGTAGAGTACAAGCAGGGGCTTTTATGGAGTGTATATATGAAGAAGTCTATTTACGATTTTGGATTTATTCTAAAATGGACAAACACCTAGAGGTTTCCTATCTTCCAGCACTGACATGGCAGGATTTATTGGAATTACTTCCACTGAAAGTACATACTAACCAGACTCTTGGTGAATATTAAAGACGAAATCTATTGGAGGGAATACAAATTTATGATATCATATGATATGGTAGAGTACAAGCATGTATATACGAAGGACCATTTTGACCATTTTGGATATACTACAAAATGGACAGAAACATAGAGGTTGCCTACCTTTCAGCGAATATTGCACTGACATGACGGCATTTATTGAAAATACTTCCATTGGAAGTTCAAATTAACCAGATTGTTGGTGAATATTAAAGACGAAATCTATTGGAAGCAACAGAAATTTACGATATCATATAATATGGTAGAGTACAAGCAGAGTTTTCTATGGAATGTATATATGAAGAAGTCTTTTACGATTTTGGGTTTATTCTAAAATGGACAAAACCTAGAGGTTGCCTATCTTCCAGCACTGACATGGCGGAATATTGGAATTATTTCCACTGAAAGTACATTCTAACCAGATTCTTGGTGAATATTAAAGACCAATTCTATTGGAGGCAATACAAATTTATGATACTGTATGATATGGTACAGTATAAGAATTTATATAAGAAGGAGCAGTTTGACCATTTTGGATATACAATAAAATGGACAAAAACATGAGGGATTTATTGAAAATACTTCCACCGGAAATACAAACTAACCAGGCTGTTGGTGAATATTAAAGACGAAATCTATTGGAGGCAATATAAATTTATGATATCATATGCTATGGTAGAGTGCAAGCAGGGGTTTTTATGGAATGTATATATGAAGAAGTCTATTCAGGATTTTGGATTTATTCTAAAATGGACAAACTCCTAGAGGTTGCCTATCTTCCAGCACTGACATGGCAGGATTTATTGGAATTATTTATATATGGTAGAGTCCAAGCATGTATATGCGAAGGAACATTTTGACCATTTTGGATATACTACAAAATGGACAGAAACATGGAGGTTGCCTATCTTCCAGTGAATATTGCACTGACATGGCGGCATTTATTGAAAATACTTCCACCGGAAATACAAACTAACCAGACTGTTAGTGAATATTAAAGACGAAATCTATTGGAGGCAGTATAAATTTATGATATCATATGATATGGTAGAGTATAAGTAGAGGTTTTTATGGAATGTATATATGAAGCAGCATTTTGACCAGAATAGAATAGATCTAAAATTGACAAAAATATAGGATTACCTATCTTCTAGTGAATATTGCACTGACATGGCAGAATTTATAGAAAATACATACTTCCATTTATTATTAAAATCCTTGTACACCATTACAACCAACTTTTTAAAGTAATCTGGTTTTCTTAATATTTGCATACATGTACTACTGGGGTCTAAAATACAAAAACTACTTAATCCCATCTTCTTGAAGCCTTCGCATAACATTATTCCAAACTTCTTAAATTGACCTATCTTTCTCAAGCACCCACTTGAATAACGACCACAATGTTACACTCCGAGTTGCATGAAATCTACTTCCGCCATGTAAAATATAAATACTTCGTCCTTCCTGCAAAAACGACCAATCAGCGATATATTGTTTGTCAATCAAATCCTCAAAGTGAAGTCAACAATCATTTTTGAAGCATACATTTTCTGCTTATAGGAATTCAGTACGGGTTGAAAAATGAGTCACCTCGAAGAGTTTCCTCTTTTCCCCTAGGAAATAACTTAATTCGGGAAAGATGGGGCAGAGCAGGATCAGTTTAATTTGATTGGCGATTTTTACGGGCCGGAAATAAATTTTGCGGAAGAGGAAGTGTCAGGAAACGAAATAAAGGCACACATACGGAAATAAATGGAAGTATTTGAAATTGTGTAAAGAAATATGTGAGACTGTTTAAAATTCTTTATAAAACACCTAGAAGAAAACCCACAATTAGAGGTAGAAGCACAAATTTTTGAAAATGTTTAACTAGATTAAAGTAGATTCCTTATTGATTGAAACAACGGGAATAGTGGAAATATATAGATTTATCTTTTTACAAAGGGACGTATGTGAAGCTCCAGAAATTTGGCAATGGCAAAAATTATTTGATAGGTTCCCAAAATTAACATATACAATGCAAGCTTATTAAAATCCAAGTTGACAGCAGCAAGTTTCTTCTAATTAGAGTAGAAATA
>JABXWE010083604.1:0-14339 GCA_014611495.1 Limonius californicus
TTGTTAACTAAATTTCAACACCACTAACAGTTATTATCGCACTAATATTCAATCAACTATCGAGATATCGCTCGGAATCGCTGGTCCATCGCTCTCTATCGCTATCTTATTAGAACTCAACTGACGAATCTACCTATAATTAAAAGAGTAACGCTGTATCTACACACCTAGCTTGAGTAGCTTCGTGCCATGCCAGCGGCCAGTCTGCTTTTATATCCCTCCACTCGGGTGACGTCAGATCTTCTCGAACATTCTAGAAATCTAGACAGTTTTTTACAGGTAGGTACCTAAACGCGATGATTTAACCAAAGTTTTGCTCAAACTAATTAAATCAGATAATTCTTGTCTTTCTCTTGTATCTGGTTAGGCTTGTGTCCGAAGCCAGCGGGGGGGCAATTGCCCTACCCTGCCCCCCCCCAAATGACGCCCCTGAGGCAGCCAGTGTAAAAGACAATACGTGTAATATACGATCAAATAAATTGGTAATCGAGTCTTGGCATTGTTGTGATTGTAAGAAAAGCAGATAGATCTTGGCATGAATTTATGCAACATGATTTTAAATAGAATTCGTGACATTGGTGACTTCTTAAGACTTATTCTTTAGAGCAATGAGTGCATGTTTAACAGAGATGTCATATTTAATATGCATAATACTCACTATTGAGCTAAGGAAAACCCACACAAATCGTGAAAATGGTCACCAAAGAAGATTTTCCGTTAATACGAGGCTTGTTCAACTGAAACCCATCTTTGATCAACTTAGCCTTGAAAACAAACGCAATCATTTAAGTGACGTTTGTTAATGTTAGTAGCGTTTGTAAGCAACACATTAATAAGTTTTTGGCGGTTGAATTTGATTCTAACTTTCAAACTTCGATTTTGAAATGGCGTTTGTTGTTGAAAATCCGTCCAAGTTTAATCAGCCTGCGGTCCTACAATTTTTATGCGCTGAGGGTGTGCAGCCAGTTCCGATTCATACGCGAATGCAAGCAATCTATGGAAATGCATATATTGCCTACCCAACTGTGAACGAATGGTGCCAAAAATTTAAGAATGGAAAAGAGGGGACTATAGGTGAGCCGCGACCAGGTGCACGGTGTACTGCATTAACACAAAACAATATGGCATGTGTGGAAGGCATTATTAGAGAAAATCGGCGAATTTCAACTAGAGAAATTTCAGAAATTGTTGGTGCGAGTGTAGAATCTGTCCATAGTATTGTTCGTAATCTGGGTTACAGCAAAGTTTGTTCGCAATAGATTCCTCGTCTCTTGTCTAATTTTTTTATTTACATTGAAAATTTACAATCTACTAGAATTATACAGAGTAATAAGTAAGTATAATGGCGAGGTAGCTATATGTCATGAGTTGGGCACCATCCACTGATGGTTCTCCAGGATTCACTCAATGAGGTCTTCCGGCCATAGCCGTTTAAGTCTTTCCGCGGGCTGGTGGGAGTAGAGGTTAGCGATGTACTGATTAGTGTGATGTAAGGTGCGATCACGACTTTTAGTAGCGGTATTCTTGATAACATCTGTGATGAAGGGAATTCCGGGGTCATTATGGAGGGTGTGATTGCTGATAAACCATGGAGCGTTAGCCAGATTACGCAGCATCTTCCACTGGAAGGATTGTAATATTTTGCTATTTGAGGGTTTGCTACATCCCCATAATTCGATCCCATAGGACCAAACAGGTGTCAGGATGGCTTTGGAACACCTCGCTCATGTATTCACACCAACACCATCTAAAGACCCCAACTTGGACGCTGAGATTGATATATATCTCAACTCGCCTGGTCAACGAGCTCTACCCCTGAAACTCGTTTGTCCTGCAGAACTCTACGGAGAAATAAAACTAATTAGTCCATATAAAGCCGATATAACGATATACAACCGTATGCTTGCCATTTCTCACTTCCCTACACAATGGAAATATGCATTAATAACTATGATTGCCAAGCCCGGTTAACCTCCGCAAGAAACTAGCTTATACAGACCCTTAAGCTTGCTACCCCTGCTTTCTAAACTATTCGAGGGATTACTTCTACAAAGAATCAGAGAAATAATACCACTAGATGAACTAATTCCTCTGCACCAGTTCGCTTCCGTGAAGGTCACTCTACCATTCAGCAATGCTATAGAATAGTTAACCATATTAAAGAAAAACATGAGGGGAAAAATGTGCACTTCGGGCTTTCTAGATATCCAGCAAGCCTTCGATAAGGTCTGGCATCCCGGACTCTTATACAAAATAAAAAGAAAGCTGACCCACCAAATTTACCTTCTCCTAAAATCCTACCTAACTGATAGATGCTATCAAGTCCAATACGAGAACGCGCTATCAAATTACCATTCTATAAACTCCGGTATTCCGCAAGGAAGTGTCCTCGGCCCTTTCCTATACCTCCTTTATACTGGAGACATCCGAACTACAAATAATACCCTAATTGCCACCTTTGCAGATGACACTGTAATAATGCCATCAGATAACGCATTTGATAAGCTGCAACAACATTTAAACCTTCTACAAATCTGGCTAGATCGATGGAGAATCAAAGTAAACAGCAGTAAATCCACCTAAATTACATTTACTACCAAACGCGCAATTTGTCCGCAAGTTACCATATTATACAATCAACCAATTCCTATAAAAACTTAGGTGAAATACTTAGTCTCCATCTAGACCAAAAAAACTGGAGAGCCCACATCAAAGCCAAACGACAGCAACTCTAGCTCAAGACAAAAAATATGTATTGGCTAATTGGACATAAATCGCAATTGAGTCTAGAAAACAAGCTGCTACTCTTGTCTAATTAACAAAAATGCTTACGAATGGGCTTATCTCTGTAACACCTCACAGATTATAGGCAAAATGGTGATGACTTTCTTCTGTCAATAGTTGCTGGTGATAAAACTGGGTGCCATTATTACGAGCCATCCAGTAAGTTATCGTCGATGCAGTGGAAACATTCAAGTTCACCACCACCGAAGAAGTTTAAAGCACAACCTTTTGCAGGCAAGGTGATGTTAACATTTTTTTCGACCATGAAGGACTCTTGGTGATAGAGTTTAAGCAACCTGGAGTAAATGTCAATGCAAATCTGTACAATGAAACTTTGAACAACCTTCATCAAGCAATAAGACGGAAACGTCCAGAAGAACTTACACGTGGGGAGTCATTTTGCTGCACGACGATGCTAGGCCTCATGTTGCTAATGTAGTAAAAAAATCTTCAACGAAAGAAATAGGGAGTTTTAGGGCATCCACCCTATAGCCCGGATCTATCGCCTTGCGATTTCCATATTTTTGGACCACTGAAAAAGGCGTTAAAGGGTCAGCATTTTGATTCTGACGCAGAAGTGTAGATAGCTCTGGAAGACTTCTTCAATCAGCAGCCACAAGAATTCTGTGAGCAGGGTATACGTCGGTTAGTAAAACAATGGGATAAGTGCCATAACTGTGACGGTAATTATTTGTAATTAAATTTTTTATACAGCGAAGATGGGCTTCAATTGAACACACCTCGTATACGGCTGGACATAATAAACCACAGGGTTGTTGGACCAATTTACCTACCAAATCGTTTTAATGCCGATGAATGTCTCAATGTTTTGCAACAAGATATTGATGTGAATCCGCTGAACATACTACCTAATATGATATACGTGCATAATGGAACTCCTACTTATTTTGCCTGTAATGTAAGAGAGTGGTTGGAGGAACATTTCCCAAACAGATGGATCTGTTGCGGCGGTCCCCTTTCATGGTCCGCGAAATCACCCGATCTCAATCCTTTAGACTTTTTTGTTTGGAGCTTTATTTAAGAAAAAGTTTATGCTACGCTTCCAGCAGACGCTGACGAAGTTAGAAACACAATTAACGCGGCAATATTAGAAACTACACCAGAAATACTGGAGCTAATAATGGAAACGATACCACAAAGATCGGAACTATGTTTACAAGCAGACGATTTTTAATTTAGACAGTTATTTACAATAACAACAAGTAGTTAGTTACCGTGCATAGAACACCTGTTTGGTTACAGTGTTGCCAAATGTATGTTTCTTTTAAATGGTCCCTGAGAAGACAGGAAGCTTGGTACAACATTTCAATATTAAAATTTTCGACTAGGAAATTTACGAAGAACATTGCCATGTGCAGCTTTTTCGATACACACTCTTTATACAAAGTTTGCTCTATTTCTATTAAATAAACTTTACTTTTTCTATACGTATTTTATAAAAATTGGGGGCAAGTTTTGTGTGGTTGATTCTAAAATTATACATAAATTCTTATAAAACTAACAGTGTTATATGGAATACAATAAAATGTAGGCAAGAAGACGCGATTGCAAAATATGCAACAAGATGCAAATAATAAATCTATAAATTTAAGTATACGTACCTTAACTCATGTCCTACTGGAGTAGTACATTTGCCTAAATTTTTACTTTATTTAGAGTAAATTTTTTGGGTCTTTATATTGGCCTGCTTTGAAAGTTTATGCTTAAATATTTCTTAATAAAATTTCTGCTTTTTCATGAATGAGTAGGTAGGATCTCCTTCCTTAGTGTCTACTAGTGTATATATCGACAATTTACTCAAACATTAGCTAGGTAATAAATAATAAAAATGATATTGCAACTTCGGGAAGCTTTAAAAATTTATTTCAATTTATACAGACACAAATCAGTATTTTGAAGTTTCGTTTATATACACTTCGTTTCATATTAAATGCACCGCCCATTAAAAATAAAGCTACGGGTTTGAAACTTTGTTAAATAATATTTCATTATTGCGTATGAAATGTTCAGGTTTTCATAGAAAAAGATTAACAATTATAAGAAAACAATAACAACAACGAGAACAAAATTAATAATGTGTAACATCGATATGAACAGCAATGCAAGCATTTACTCGTTGTGGCATGCTTTCTGTTAAGTTGTCTATGTTCTCCTGGAGTATCTCGTTCCATATAACCTCAAGTTGGTGTCTCAGCTCGTCTAAGTTGTTATGAGCTCTTCGCAACAATCTTAGTCGCCGGCCCATCATGTCCCAAAGATGTTCGATCGGCGATAAGTCCGGTGATCGTGCAGGGTAGGGCAACATTTGCAATTCTGCTTGTCGTAGGTACGGTCTGGTAATTTTTGCAGTGTGTGGATGTGCGTTAACCTGTTGCAAAATACCGTTTGGCAACGTCTGCATGAATGGTACTAACACCGGTTCCAGGATATTATGAATACAGCGATGAGCATTTGAAGTGCCCGGGACAACAAATCGCACCCCACACCATAACTCCATGTGTTAAAGCTGTGTGGCGTCTTTCAACAAACTCGACCAGTTGCCGCTGCAAAAGGTCCCATACATGCTCGATGGGTTGAGGTCTGGAGATAACGAAGGAAGAGCAAGATGGTTTATTTCCTCATCTCGACGCATCTCTAAAACAACCCGAGCACAATGCGGCCTTACGTTGTCACTTAATCCAAATTTATTAAATTCTAATACGGCGTGGCACCGTCCTCTGGCAATAATAACTGCTCTGCACTTTGCTGACATACTCTCAATGCAATTATCAACATGTTCTTCTGGAATTTGATGCCACAATACCCTGGCAATACATCCCTCAGCTCAGTGGCGTAACGCAAATCCTACGGGCCCCCCCGCAAAACCTTTACAATGGCCCCCCTACTATCTTCTACCGATTTTTATATATAACGAATTTGAAAATTAAGAGCCGTAGGTTTAAGAATCCGACGCCAGAATCATAAACGTATAAAATTAATAAATTAACTCAAGCTATAAATAGTAAATTAATCTTACCTTAATTTCGTTGGTAATAATGTAATATGGTAAAGAAACAATTTTGTCAATTAAAAAGTTTAAACACAAAGTTTACAAGAAGCGACTTGCACGTCGCGCATTTTTTGTAGCGAATTCGTTAATAATTTTGTCCATGTTGAGTGTGTTAATATGCTCCTGCTCTATACTGATAACAGCTAAATCTGATAATCGTTGTTCAGACATAGAATTTCTTAAATAATTTTTGATTATTTTTAATTTAGAAAAGGAACGCTCGGCCGAGGCAACACTAACTGGTAATGTTAAGAATAAAATAACCGCGCTACCAACATCAGGTACATTGGAAGCTGTGCACTCATTTTTAATAAGCAAAAAGTCAGCAAGGTCTCTTACGGTACTCATTCTGGAAATGTCATCTTTTAACACCTTTTTTACACTCAACATTTGAAAAGGAAATTGTTCAGATAAATCCTTGTGATACTTCCTTTGTAATTTAGAGGCATTTTCAAAAAGATCATCTTCTGTCAGCGATAAAATATTTCTGGGAGTTAAAAAACTAAAATTGTTAAAAACGTTATTCATACTTTCAAACCTCAACCTCAGTTGATTTATTAATATATCAATGGTAGTTTTGTACACTTCCACTTCAAATAATTTTTCAGCATCGGTTAATCGTTCATCAGTAGCTAGTTCATCATAAAATCGTTTTGCTTTTCTCTTTCTTTTTTCTTCAAACTTCGAACGTATACCCCAAGAATTTGCTAGGACCACAGCCTTTTCTTTTAATTCAGGAAATGTTTCCCTCATGTCACTTATGGCTTTCAAAGTGGAATTTAACAACTTAGTGGCGGCTTCTAGATCCATGTCAGATGTCTGTAAACATTTTGATGTTAAATTTAGATTTTCCAAAATGTCTGTTTCAAAAACTAGCATAACAATAAACTCGATTTTTTCCATCTTTTTCTTTATTGCAATGGCCTCTTCTCTTTCTTCTCGTTTTTTACTCAACAATGATACATTGGACAAAACCTTCAAAACTAAAACAAAATTATATCTGATAGCAGCAATGGATTCATACCGTGAAGACCACCTTGTACAACAAAGGCGTTTTAAAGTAATTTGAACATTTTCAGTATTCGCCACTTTTAAGTCGTTCCACCTTTTTATGCTATATCCGAAAAACGTGTATATTTTTTGACATAAATCATAAAACTCTTTGATCATTGCCACATTACTACAAGCATCGTTTAAAACTAAATTTAAATTGTGAGCTGCACAGTGGATATAGTCCGCCGTTGATTCCTTTTCTTTGATCAATTTTTGTAGTCCTGAATAAATTCCGCTCATGTTCGCTGCTCCGTCATATCCCTGTCCGCGACACTTTCGTAAGTCAATATCCATTTCATCCATGTTTTCCAAAATTGATTTTTCTAGACCTTTTGAAGTTTGGTCTGTAATTTCTTTAAATCCTATAAACGATTCCAAAATTTTTATATGTTTGGTTTGGTTATTTTCATCAGTTTCAATTTTAACATATCTGATTATTTGGCTTAATTGATCAATTTTCGACACGTCTTGCGTAGTATCTGTAATTATGGAAAAGAAAGAAGCTTCCCTGATATTCCTTAAAATGTTTGATTTCAGTTGTGACGAAACTGTGTGAATTAGTTCATTTTGTATCTTTGGACTAAGGTATTTGTTTTTCCCTCTGTCATTGGATAAGTGTGACTGCAACACTGGATCATACTTAGCCAACAATTCCACAATGGACAAAAAATTTCCCTTTTGGATCGACTCTTTGTTTTCCCGATGTCCCCGAAACGCCAAATCACAAACGGCCAAAGTCATTATAACATCTATAATTCTTGTTAAAATGTCTCTCCATTTTTTAATTTCATCGTTAAACTCGACTAAACTTTCAATGGTCGCACCTCGCTTCCAACTATCGTATGTACGGCAAGCCTGCAGGTGTACCATGGAAATTTCATGATCTTTAATTTTTTTAGAAATGCCTTGCCAGTCGTCCACACCTTTGCACCACGAATCTTTGAAATTTTTATTACTTCTATCAGCAAAAAGCCAACAAGCTTCACAATAAGCAACATTTAATCGTGGCGAATAGCACAACCACATCCGTTCCATAGCATTGCCAGTTTTCGCAGTAACCGTGTAATATGAAGTAGAAAATGATCTTCCTTTGGGATCTTTTTTAAAATTTTCCTGGGGTTTGCAAGGACCTATTTTTAAAATTTTTAATTTAAGTTCACTGTCAATTGCTGTATTTTTGTAAAAAGCCATATCGGACGAAAACGCATCACTTTCACGACTTTTTCTTTGCTCAACGTTTTCGATCGCAGTTAGACCTTTCACATGTTCCAACTCCACGTTACTAACACTTGCAGTTTCGGAAAAACTATCAGTAGATGTAGAAGCAGCAACATTAAAAAAACTACTTATTTTAGTTAATTTTGACCGCTTCCCTTCCTTTTCCTTAATTAATCTCCTTTTTTGAGCGCCGCTTAATGATTTGGATGGATTCATTTTGAATACGTTTAACCCGTTAACGCCCAAATTATTTTTTTGTTGTGAATTTTTGTAAAAACTGAATATGTTGTTATTTGGGACTTCCTGAAGCTAATGACGTTGCCCAAAATTAAAATGGCACTGTAGTTTTGTCAAAAAATGCTGTCCTATAAATAGGACGCTGGGAGGATATGAGTACATTATTGTGATAAATACAAATAAAATTCAAATATTCAAGAAACGATATATTTATCAAGCACTAACAAAACAAAAGTAATTATTATTATCATATTAAGAATTAAAAGGATTGACAAACAAAAATTAACATTTGCGGAAAAATTAAAATTTGAACAAAGCGATTTTTTTATGATTTTCGATGATATTTTGAAAAACACAATTTACACAATGTAACGTTGTACTTGCTGCAAAATGTCTTCGGTTTACCTGAACAATTTGGATACTGGCAGCGGTGTTGCTTTTCACGTTTTTCCAAGAAATGTCTCCTTTCATCCTACCTAACATCGTCAGTAACCGTCGGCCTGGAAGTTGAAGGGAAACTAAGCGGTCTACCTTTGAGGATTCGTTTACCGTACCCAATTGTTAGATATTGTACTGCAAGAGATCTTCTGAAATCCTTTATGGAAATTGATTGTTGCCATGAATGTTTCGATATAAGAAAATGCATTTACGACAGCCTTATCAATAATGCGGGTAACTCTAGACACCAATACCATTGTTCCACTCATCGAAATACTATGCTTTTCTAAAAGCCAATCAAGTTGATCAACACCTACCATGTATCGGTTATAATTATAGATTACCCTTGGCCCAGGGACGGCAGCATGTCCTTCTTTTTCTTTATGGTGGTATTCCAGGAAAACATTTTTCCAGTCTGGCGGAATAATCGTCTTGGTCATACTTCTTCGCTTCGGTGGTAACAGATTATTCGTGCCACTTGTAGCAGAAGTAGAAGATCCTCTTATAGCAGAAGTTGAAACGCTGCTTCTAGCAGCTAACGACGCTAATGGTCGTCTTCGTCGTCGTAATACACATCCTGTGGCGCCTTCGTCATTGATGTAGTCGACTTCGGTTCCTCCTGGAATATCGCTAACAATAGGGGTATCAAGTTCTCCGCCATCAAAGTCCTCCTGATCCGTCAATGCATCCACCTCAGGCGGTAGGGCTAATATGTCCGCCTCAATTTCTTCCGAAAAGCAATATTCCATGGCTCTTTCCAATGTTTTGAATACATTTTTGCTCATTATTATCACTTTTAGATGAAATTTGAAATCAAAATTCGTGAACCAAACGATGGGTAAAATATTGAAAATATTCACTGTAACGCCCAGCGTCATATTTATAGGACACCAAGATTTACAGGTTCGCACACAAAAATTGAATGGCAATTACACTAAACTTACATTTGTCATTATAAAATTGATCTTACAACATGCCAAAATAACAAAAAATATATACTTACGTGGTGTGGTTTTCACGAAATCGCTAAAACAAAGTTGTGTTGCACAGATGACAAAAATACGCAATATAGCCGCATCAATAGGTGACACACAACAACCGATAGTTGAAAACTAATGTAGGCCCAGTAGACACTTTTGTATCTATTTTTAGACCCCACTACCCCGAGCCCATCCATCACCCCGAAATGGCCCAAAAAAATTCGTAAATGCACTGTCCTATAAATAGGACGCTGGGCGCTAACGGGTTAACGTAATAATTAATTCAATCCTACCACACCGGTAAAGAACGCGATACTGAACAAAGCATATTTTGCCTATTATTTTGCTGAATTCGTATCTGGGGTTACCTTTTATGTAGAATAGTTTGTTTTGTATGGCCCGTTATCAGCGCCGAGCACATAACTTAAGAATGTATAACCATTCGGTTTATAATTTATAGCTAGCTCGTAGACTTAACAGCTATAATTCAAATAAAGTGCGTTATTTCTAAAATTCTTACGCTCTAATATGTATGTATCTACTTTACATTGTTTTGACTATAAAACCAGTTTAGTAAATTGCTTGAGCACATTAGGCATTATATTATCATTATGTATTACCAACATTTAAAAATTTCGTACAATAAGACTGCAACTATTTTTCAATTTTTTAAATGTGTTTATGTTTCTGGTAGATACCTACTGTAATAATTGATCTGGGCCCCTAAACCGTTCGGGCCCCCCCGCGGTGCGGGGGTTGCGGGGGTGGTTGTTACGCCACTGCCTCAGCTGTTGCACTGTAGTAGGCCTTGGATTATGATGATCCAGCTGTCTCTGGAAAAGGTCCCATGCATGCTCGATGAGGTTGAGGTCTGGAGATAGCGGAGGAAGAGCAAGATGGTTTATTTCCTCATCTCGACGCATCTTTAAAACAACCCGAGAACGATGCGGCCTTACGTTGTCGACATGAAAAACAAAATATTCCCGCCCAACAGCGTTGCGACGGTTCAGAACATGGTCCATAATAATCTTTCAGGCATAACGTTGGCCCGTGAATGTACCATTAAAGATATGGAGGTCAGTACGCCACCCTAAAGAAATTCCAGCCCATATCATAAGAACACCAGCACCAAAGGCAAGGACTGATTAGGTATACTGAGGTTAAGGCACGATGTCCTGCACTACGATATACTCTTTGACGCCGGCTGTCATTGCTGAGATAATATCTGGACTCGTCCGAAAACAGTATATCATTCCACGGTGTCGCTTCTTGAAGTCTACGACCTACGTCTTGACCATTTCATCTGGTGCCTTCATTGCGCCACAGGTCTTGTAGGTTACCTCAGGGGGCGGTATGAGGTAAGTCCTACCTCAAACAATCAACCGATTTCTTACAGTTTGGTTGGAGACTCGATTTCCTGTGGCATTCTGGAACACTTGCTGTAGATGTCGAGCAGTTGAAAAGGGGTGCATTCTTGCATTAATTACCAGAAGTTGATCCTCACGAGGTGTTGCTATGCGAAAAGATCCACTTCCAGGCCTTCTTGCAGTCGAATCTGTTTCTCTAAAGCACGAAAGGGCACATGAAATTGCGCTCTGCGTGCTTCCTAACATATCAGCAATGTCGACCTGGTCATCTCCTTTTGGGCCCATAGCAACGGCTATATTTCATTCTTCTATTGTTAAATGACTTCTCTGCGTTCTTGTTTATTATTAAGAACACAAATGTAACACGCTAATAAAAATACAACGAACAAGAAAGATCTTAAGAAGACAGGAAAGATTATTCAATCAAACATACACACCCGACTTGACAGTAATACGGTTAAAGAATTGCAACTGGATTCGCCAAATACAAACATATATGGTTTATATTACAATATCTCGATTCATTTTTGAGTAGTTTATATATACTTTTATTTTACTAGTGGTATGGAAAAAATGTTGGGTTTTAATAATTCATTGCATATGCAACCGACCTTACAATATCATTGTATTAATTTCGTACTAGACTGTATTTATCCAAACATATGATGAAATAAGAAAGATTATGTACGTGGTCATTGTGTTTGTGTACTTTAACAGCCATATATTAGCGGATTTAAATTTAAACTTGGGGTTGTCACTGCCAGTCAGTAAATGCTATTATCCGAATACTCAGGCGTTACTGCGAGTAGATTTAAAAATACAAATAAATCCTCTCACAAAATTGATGTACCCTAGCCATAAGTATCTTTCTTGTACCAAAGCCGTGTATTGCATCTTGTTTGCAGAGCCAGCTAATTTATAATAAAAAAAAAATACAAATATTAAATTAAAACATTAATTTCAATAATTTCAAAAATGCAACATATTACCTGATAACTTTGATTTGAATAACAAGGATAACACAAATTATAAACATACAACACCATTTAAAAATTACAGACACGTCAATTATTAACGTGTTATAATGTAAGAACCTTTATATTTGCAATTGGTTTTCACAAGTAATGTATTCTGAAGTATGCAAAACCGCACGTTTTATTACTCATGGCTAAGCTTTCTGTATTTTTTGTTTTATCGTAGGTAATAAATTATTATTAAAACAATAATAAGCAAACGCACGTTTAAACGATACAAATAAAATTTAAATTTTGCAACGATTAGAAAGCTTTTGCGTTTTAATTTACCGTTGGCGTTTGCATGCTTACATTTTATAAAAAAGAGTAAAAATTGTGTCGTTAAAGAATAGTAGGTATATTATAATACAAGTGTATAAGCAAGCCTTTAAAGCACGCGCGACGGGTTTAAAAGCACGAGGCGAAGCCAAGGGCCTTTTCACGGAGCAGTGTTTTAAAGGCTCTTATACACGTGTATTATACGCTATTTTTTATTGTACCTGCACTACAATCTGAAAATTATACCGAAAACAGGAAATTGAAATCCCGTTTTCGAAGTAATCTTGTCATTATGTCATTAATCGTTGATATAGAAACGGTTAGCAATTGTTGTTGTTTCTTTGCTATGCATATTTATTATAAATTTGTTGATTTGTGAAGTTTGTTTTGACTGTGTGTTCATGAATTACAAAATTAACGAAAACGAGGATATTTTATCCGAGATTAGAATGTTAGCCGAACAAGCTGAACAGCGATTAATCTCCACGAAATCTAAACAAGCGTATTGCAAGGAATACGAAAAATTATTCAGCTGGATGGCCAGCAAGTGAATTTCTTGTTACCTAGGCAACTTTAAAGCACTAGTGTTTTAAAAGCCCGTTTCTGCACGCTTTTTAGTTTCAAAAACAGAAATTATGATTCAGGTATAATAAAAAAGCTGTTTGCTTACTATCTTTTCTTGAATTGTTGACTTAAAGTTTGTGTGCTGCACCATTGCTTGCCTATATTAATCTGGCAATTTTGTTCGAAACCTACTGCACTTCGTATTTATCTCGCTTTCCTCTTTATATAAGTTAGGCATAAAATTCTATTCTAATTACTGGCGTTTCAAGCATAATTTTACGTTTGCATCTATAATTGCAAAATATTTTCGCCTGTGAGAACGTTAAGCCAAAGTGGTTTTACGAATAGAGGATGTAAACAAATTCTTTTAGCCTATTATGTACTGTGAAGTACACCGTTAGTCGTATTTTATGTTTGTAATATTTATTGTAATATACAGAGTGAGTCGGGAGGAACGGACACTGTATAGACGTGATGTAAGACATTTTGAATGAAAACAGAACTACAGAAAGCCACTAAAACCCTCTGAAGTTATTAATAACATTATTTTAACTTATATCAACTACATTATTGCCGTTATTTTTAAATTTTGAAATATGTTTAAATAATTATTTTTCTCTACGACTATAATATAATGTATTCGTTACATATACCTTTTTAGTTGAAGAATGATAGATATTCTCCATTGCCGTTGGATTCTGTAAAAAACGGTGGGATAATGAATCAGAATCCAATGGGCGTGGTATGTTAGCGTTTGGATCTCCCACTTGTATTTGAAGTAACTGTCAAAAACAGTTTTAAATTTTCGTATTCGTAAAAACAGTAAGAACTAGGTATGAATAATTCAGACAGCGAAAACGCTGAGATGTGTTTGCCACCAGAAATAACGGAAACCGCGAAAACGACGTGTAATTTACTGCCGAGGAAATCGCAGAAGCAGTACACACGGCATAAAATCGTTGTGGCTAGTGAACCGATATACGTTCATCTAAAGCAAAATTTTTATAATACTGATTCAGACCAAACATTGTAACTTCCTATGAAATAGTCGTAGAGAAAGTATAGTCTCCTACTCGTGTAGAATAGCTATTATTCATAATAATAGCTGTCATTCTACACTCGTTGAAGAATATACTATTTATCTACTTTGAACTAACAATAGGTCCATTATGATACCGAAAACAGTTTTTTCTATTTCGGTTTTATAAAGCCGTTCTAAGCGCACTGTTTTAGCTTAAAAACAGTACGTTAAGGAGGCCTATAATCCTACTGTTTTTAGTTTGTTTTTTTACGATGTTGGTAGTTCGATTTGAATTTGAAAGTTTGAAATGTCAGT